>NQII01004612.1:139790-175436 GCA_002778355.1 Clitarchus hookeri | reverse complement strand
AATGGATATAAAATTAACCTCAAAGGAAACTAAAAACCATAATAAAAACAACGGAAGTTCTAAACAGGAGCGGCATAGCGCCATAGCGTAGTAACACATCAGACATACAACTGCATATTTGTTCAGTTATATCGGAAACATAGTTCCGTATATCCACACCAGAGGTCTCTACGTAGTATAAGTCAACTTTGCTGCAATATTATTTGCGAAGACAAAACCTACAGAATATAAACAATCGATATATCTTTGATGTTTACGTTTCTCGTGGAGGCATGCGCGCAATATTTTTTTTGGTTATGTACGAAAGGTTATGTACGAAAGAACGAAGCAAACACGCGAAAGTCAAATTTATGGTGTAAGAAACCAATGTACGAAAGCGCGAATTGTACGAAAGTCGAATGCGCGAAAGTAGAGGACTGCCTGTACACTACAATTACTGGCATATTTAAAATCGTACACTTCTACAATTCCAAGTGGTTTATTGATTAAACAAATTGCAATGCCTAAAATCTTTGATTTCAGTATAAAGAACTTCATTATAACAAACAAGTGGTAATTTGGATCCCTTGGAGTTTGTTATAGCGAAGCTTTACTGTAGTCAGAACGAGTCTCCCACAAATTAATAAGTACAATAAGGTACAAAATAAATTCTCATAAGCAGAGAAATTACAAGTAAATTACAATATTGTCAAGTACACTATCAAAAATAAACCAGTTCAGGTTTTAGTTCACACAAGTGCCAACACTGTCCAACAAAGTAAATACAAACAAAATATGTGTGTGTGTCGCAGAAGACACAAAGAGTATAAAAGAAAGATGCCACTCAAAATAGCACAACAGGAAGTTAAAAGAGGAGAGGTAACGAACAAGACAGCAAAAGAGAGACAAATAGGGCAAAGAAAAGAGGAAGTGGATTTTATGCTCAGCAAGCCAGTTCATCTTTGCAGCCTTTCTGCCTTTGACCTTTTTTATATTTCAAACGATAACAAATGAAGGGTGCTGCTGTTCTCGTAAATAAAAGTGCCTGCAAATACACAGTGAGATCAGACTTAGAAGCTGCAGAAGTAGTTTTTCCACAGTTACAGGTGTCCTTTAAGAAATACATTTTAGAAAGTGATGTGTTAAATGCATGAAAAATTCAAATGGTTCAAACAGATATAATATATAAAATAAATAATATAAAATAATAAAGATGTTTATTTTCAGTCTTCCTTGCACATGTTTACTTTCGAGTGGTAAAAGAAGTCTTTCTTAATTGTTTGTGGTTCTCTGCTGTTGTGATTTTAACACTCTTTTGATAAACAGTAGTCATATGTGGAAAATGTCACTGTAAGACATGCTACATTGTATTTCACAGTTAAGTTGTAAGCTTCAATGTGTGCAAAAGCATAAAAAAAAACATAGGTTGTCCAGGAAGTAAGTGTATAACACTAGTCAAAAAATATTTCACTAAAGAAATACTTTATTTTGCCATCATCAGTTGTCGTTATAGTGAGGTTCCGCTGTATTTTGCACGAATGGCAACAGTTTGTTTCAACATACTGTGTTTTGGTACATTGAAACATTGACCTCAGAACACAGGTAACCTCAAATATAACACAACCGTTTGGACAATATACACTCTAGGTATGTGGCTAGCTAGATGTGAAAGCTAATGTTGCATTATTACTTAATGTATGTAGTTGGTTTTTCCACAGTTACATGTGTCTTTTCAGACACACATTTTAGAAAGTGATGTGTGTATTGCTCATTAAAAACATAAAAAAACCAAAACAACAACAACATGTCTGGTGTTGATATTAACTTAAATCAATGAAAATAAACTGTTAAACTTACATAAAAATTGCTTATTAGTGTAAATCAGCAAATTATAAAGGTTATAGTGATTTGTAGCCAGAAAACATGTCTGTGGCATTTATTAGCATCTATGTAGTTATAACTACGTACAGGTGTTTTCCACCATGTCTCGCCATACATTAAACTGTAAAGCAATGTGTATAAGATGACAGTATTATAGATTCAAAATTTAGTATTACACAAAAAATTTTAATTGGTAATGAAAATTTTTTTTTTTAGTTAAGACAGATACACTTTAAAATTTTATATAACACATGCAATATTAAAATTAATTAATTAATTTAAAAAGTGTGTTTTAAGAACACTTGCATTATTAAAATACTAGTGTGGTTTTCAAGAAATTTTACTACAGATCGCACACTGGTGATTGTACAGGTTGTCCACATGAAAGCTCCTTGATTTCAAAGTACAGTTTAAAAAAATACTATTAGAGGTCACCTTTATGTCAGACATCACGCCAACTCCCCACATGTAATAGAAACCAGCCAAGCGGCCCAGCTAAGCACCTGAGCTCGCTTAGCCGAAGCAACTATGCATGATAGGTGGTGGTGCGAGCTGCTGAGAATGAACTGCTGTTGTGCGGCAGTGCATGGACATATATTTCACCTGCCTGCGAGCTCTCTGAGGTGCGGGGGTGAGCTGCTTCTTTTGTGGGCGGAGCTGCGCTTTCGGGTGCCATCTCTCGGTCCGTGGCGAAAGCAGGCATCTCTGTCATGTATAGTTGCTTCGGCTAAGCCAGCTCAGGCGCTTAGCTGGGCCGCTTGGCTGGCTTCTATTACATGTGGGGAGTTGGCTTGACGTCTGGAGTAAAGGTGAAACGAACGTGGTTGCCGTGTTCGTGGGTGCCCCCGTGTCTAGGGGCGTGCTGGTAGGCTCTGGTAGCAAGTCGTTGCCGGGTTCAAACCTCGCCTGGGGTGACGTGATGACGTGTGAAGATGAGGCGAAGTCGTGTTTAAATAATTGTCAGTGCATGTTATGTGTCAAGGTTAATCGGCACAATGTTCGCATCTGGGGATCCGAAAACCCCCACAGTTTTTGGGATCATGTCAGTGACAGCGCAAAGTTGAATGTGTGGTGTATGCTAATGAAAGACAGAATTGTTTGACCTTTTTTCCTTATTGAGCAAAGAATAACCAGAAGCATTTATCTGGACATGCTGGAGCAATTTGCTGTCCCTCAGCTTCAACCTATGCAGCCAAATGTGATCTTCCAGCAGGGTGGTGCACCACCGCACTGGAATTTACATGTTCGTGAGTTCTTGGACAGAAGATTTCCACAGCGATGGATAGGAAGAGCTGGACCGACCAAATGGCCACCATGATCTCCAGACATAACCCCTCTGGATGTTTTCCTGTGGGGTTATGTGAAATACATTGGGTATGCCTTACTTGTACATGATGTTGGCGATCTCCGCAGAAGAATTATGGATGCAATCGGTTCCATCACCCAAGACATGCTTGGGCGCACATGGGCTGAGATTGAGTATTGCTTAAGACATTTTAAGGGCTACAAAAGGAGCACATGTAGAAGTGCACTGATTTTTTGTGACAAACTTTTTGAGTTGATTTAAGGGATGGTGCAAACCACTAGATTATGTGTTTAATATTTTTTTTATATTGTACTTTGAAATTAGTGAGGTTTCATTTGGACATCTGTATGTATATGCTGCCACAGCTATCTCTGTGAAAGACTTTCAACATCATGTATGTGAACTACACGAGACTTCTAGCCACAGCTTGTGTGTTCATACTACTCGCCTGATTTCACTTACATTTAATTTTTGAGAATCTAATTTTGGAAAAAATGAGATTGTAGCAAGCATGCATGGAACTTTACACTGCAAACTGCAGAAACAAATTTACTTCTTATCACTCCTCCGAGGTGCATGCATTCCAACAAAATTTACCATCATTGAAAACTGCAAATACACATTCAATGATATCCTACTGAATGTTTGTGTTACAGTAGAGTCCCGTTATAGCGAGGTATCACGGTTCCGGGTTCA
Source organism: Clitarchus hookeri (assembly GCA_002778355.1). Classification (NCBI taxonomy): domain Eukaryota; kingdom Metazoa; phylum Arthropoda; class Insecta; order Phasmatodea; family Phasmatidae; genus Clitarchus; species Clitarchus hookeri. The sequence continues at coordinate 171,574 of NQII01004612.1, read as the reverse complement.
ATCGTTGTTATAACCGTGTCCTCGCTATTCCCAAATTGGACCGATTTTGACAAACTTACGAAACCTGTAAACTTTATTAGAAGATATCTTTGTGATTAAAATCATACCCACCACGGGCAGATAGGATTACTGACTGCATCAAAAGTTACGAAAAAACCAACCTGACCAGACTTGGGGATAAGATAATTTTGAAATTGCTTTTCTCTGTCCACAAGTTTATAAAAGTGTATGAATTATTAACGAGATGAAAATCTATTAAAAATTCATTTGTTAGGCCACAGCGATCAAATGTAGAAGTAATGTCACTATCTTTAATTGGTATGCCACAGTATAAAAAAGGGTGGAAATCTGTTAAAACTGAGGCCTAGGTGGCTGGAGTTGAGTGAGCTGGCCGGCGTGTAGGCACACCTGTAGCGCTTAGCTGGCCTTCATGTACCACCTACGCAGGCGGCAGGGACACAATAGCCGCCAGATTGGACCCGAAGATACCGGCAACCAGACTGTGAGGGTCGCTACTTCTCCTTCCCCTCATCCTGTTTGTGCTTCTTTTGGGGACAAGGAGAGATCGTATTTACCCTTCTGGGGTATTATTTTATTAGGAAAACATTAAACAATAAGGGGTATGTAGCATATTCAAGGGCTTGGTTTATTCGAGTAAATACGTAATTTTTGTGGCTGTAGAACAATTACCATTGTCTGATGCCATACCTTGGCCTTGAAGCTGTTGTTTGCTGTTACCGTGAAGTCACACGCATGCCCATACAGACGTGAGTGTGGTTGATTGATGGCTGACCTTGCAGGGACGCAGTGTGGAAAGAAACAAAGGACGGCATTTGTTGTAGCCTGGTGCATGTCACCAGTACGTGCTACATTTATTCATACGGAGTTCACATGGGATCAAAGCATAAAATCCAAGATGTATAAAACCAAACACAGTTGAAAGCACAATGACCATGAACTACTACGGAAATGTAAAACAGAATTGCCTCGGGAAAGAGAGAAAAGAAGAGAGGGCAGGATTCTATTTTTAGAGCAACATGCTTGGGAGGCACGTGAAGGAGGTGAGGTGGCAAGGCAGAAGAATGTGACACATGACAGCAGCAGAAAGTATTAGGGGGGAGCAAGGGGGGTGGAGCTACAACAGAGAGATAACAAAAGCGTGCTTCACACAGTCACGAAACTCGCTGTACATGTTTCTACTCATAAAATCACAATTTTTTCATAGAATATTTTTTGCGATTTTTGATGGTTCCTCAAAAGGACATTGTTATAACAGTGTTCTCGCAATTACCGTGCTCGCTGTTACGGGATTCTACTGTATTTAAATGTGTTTGATACAGCAAAACATCACCTACATAACTAACAAACCAAAGGTATCTGCACTCATAACTTGGTTATCAAAACTTGGGAAGTGAAACTTACCAGAGACTGTGTGACAATAAGGGTTATCATGATGTAGATTAACAAAGAACTCGTGAGAAACATGCCCAGTGGGGGGTATCTTTGCCCCAAATCCCAACACCGGAAACATCTTGTCACTGTCATAGTCTTGGACAATGGAGCCAACTGCCTGGATGGCCAGTTCATACATGTTGGGTGCTTGGCTCACGTAGTGCAGGGATGCAGGTAAAGCAGGGTCACCATTAGATGCTGCCAAAAAAGAACATTTAGTTTCAGTCATTTTTACAGTTATCCTTGTTATTCAACAAACATAAACTAGTGACTTTGGCCATCACATACAAGAATGTAAACAGTGGCAACAGAAACAAAACTGCCACTGCTGTTGCTTAATGTTTGTTTTTCAACTTAATAAAACCAGTTGTGTAAAAATAGAAGATAAATATTTTATTAACGCGACTACAAGAGTATGTTTAGTTCTAAATTTACTTCTGAAAAGTAGAGGATTAACTTATACCTAGGTAATGGGATGTCACGTCAAAGTAGGGTGCTTTTGTTTCTGCGCAAGTCAGTTGCGCAGGTATGGGGCGGACTCTATTGTGGAGGCATCTGGATGATGGCTCGTCTGCCTCGCACAGATTACATATATAGAGGGAGCGCGTCGGTTGCCTGTTGGGCACTAAGTCTGTGAGGATGAGGTGATGCCTTAGGGCATTGGGCACACGTGGCTGAGCTGGCTTACCACTGGCGTTGTTTCCCTTCGGCAGTCACAGGCTTGGACTTGCTGTCTTCGGCTCCAGCTGGAGCGGGCGGCTAGGCAGGCTGACTCGGGTGTCGCCTGTCAGTGGTTGAGGTGCCGGCCGGCCGGCCGGCCGGAACGTGATTGGTTGGTGCTGGAGTCCCACTGGTAGCCTGCAGGTTGAATGGAACCACTCCCAAGGGGGGAGTGTACCATGGCGGAGTAATTCAATGGCTGGATGGGCAGCTCCGGGAACCCTAATTGGGAGACCAAAGAGGTTGGCGGGGAGGGTAGTGGAGTGAGGCTCCACTAGGTATCGGGTGGCTTGTGCCCTCTCCCGGGGGGATATATAGCTGAGGGCTCGTATAGGTTGATTACTTAAGGGGTGGCGAGATGCAAGAATAGCAACTGTCCTCCATGCATTACTCCTGCTCCCATGTTGGTGAGCGAACATCATGGGCAGGAAAGGTGCTCCTGTTCATCCTGTAGAGGGTGGCAGGCAACAAACCCCTAGCTACAGTGTACTCCAGAAGTTCCTGGGTGAAGCCTCGTCAGGCCCGGCATCCCCTCTGACGAGTTTATAAGCTCTGGAGGGAAATGGGTTAGCTGACTTAGTTAGCCCAGATGCTTTGACGTCTCTCTTTCTAGTGATTGGGGCTCTACCGTACGTGGGCACCAGCTACCTTCACATACCTGGTCCACAGTATGGATGGCCGTCTACTTACTCGTGTGTGCGACATGCGTGCAGTCCTGGATAGGGGCTGCCTGTAGTCCTACTCTACGTCGGAAACTGTTGCCAATTAGCGGTCCCCTGCCGCTCCCTTCCAGGGTGACGTCTACTAGGTTGGGGAAACTGTATATGTTCACTTTAGAGGAAGGAAAGGCAGAAGTTAGCTGGAATACGTGTTTTCCTCTCTTGAGAATAGAACACTGTGACTTGTACTACCTCCTACCTCTACACACAATAGGTGTTAAACTGACTTTGTATTAGGGCAAGACAGGTTAAGGAGCCTGTCAGCTTGAGGAACCTGGCTTGAAGAGTAAACAATTAAGTAACCATGAAAACAACTGAACCCTAATTATGGCTTGTAGTCCTGAAGGGACCCGAGGCACCACGTGTTGTGTACGTATTGGGTGTGTTGATTCTTGATGGCAAGTGTCAGGGGTAATGACGACTCTTAGGCTGCACTGATAGAGAAGGCGTATCTGGAAGCTCTCCGGAGAGTCCTCAGGAGGCCTGTGGCTGTATAGTAGAGAACCTTAGCACGACTGATGCTAAGGCGAGCTACATGAACAACTAGCATTTCTGCAAGGCACACAGCATTATATTCTTGCTGTGAGNNNGGGGGGGGGGGGGAGGTAACTTCATGTCTCTAGTGCTTCGGTAATCTCCGGCCACCACCTCCTTAGGTTCGGGCCCGGCGGCGACACTGCTGCCATCTCTTGGTGGGGTGGCGACAGGGTTGTTTGGACAGCTACAGCTGTGCGGACGGTATACACCGCTAGCTTCTTAGCGAAGACGTGACTTCCTTTCAATATGTTGACGCTGGTCTTGGAGGTGGCCAGGCCAGTAGGGGTTTGACCCCCTCAGAGGCACGTGACGCACACATGATGAGGCAACGTCGAAAAGAATATTGTTCAGAACGCATCATGCGTCAAACTAAAAAATCTGAAGTCCAAATTTTTGTTTGAGCAGCAAAAGGCAATTGTTAATATAATTTTCACTTGTGTATGAGTCACACATTATATGCTAATTGTAAGTGTCAAAAAATGGGTAGCAACTCTTATGTGCGGTGTGAATATTATGCAAGTTTTTCAGTTCTTGTATTGAAATTTAATTTTTTTTATTTTGTTGTGTGGTGTATATATATATATATATATATATATAATAATAATAATTAACCAGTGTTGGTTTTTATAAATAAAACATAGTGAGGAGTTACTTGCATTACGTAAAATGTTTCACACAAGTAACACGAACAATGAGTGTCATACCAGATGGCAACTAAAGGGATTCACTGTCACTTCTCTTGAGCTGCCTGTGGCCTGGGCATTTAGCTAGAGGTGAAATATTTAAAAGCAAATCAGGTAATTGCTTTCATTAGTCAGAGAAATATTTCCTATGTACCATATTTGGCGGCCTACAAGACGACTCAGCATAATTCATGATTTTGAAGTGACTAAAATTTGAAAAAAAGTTAATTGGGTCTTGCAAGATAAATTCCTGGACAGAGTCTTATTTTCCTTAAACAAGAAGATAAGCGTTTAGATAAAATACTTTACTTTAAAAAAATTGTGAGGAAGTGTTTTAATATGGGCACATACACTTTAGTGGACACATGTAGTCCAGCAACATCCCGAGCTGCTGCGGGCCTGGTGCCAACTTGGCAAAGCCATACTGTGGCTACAGAGCTTGGTGCTGCGTGAAGGTCACATTGCATGTTTGCTGCTATATAGCGTGGAGGCCACTTGACATTGGTACGTATAGATCACGAAGCAAACATGGCTTGAAGCTAACACCGGCTGTAATTGCCAAATATTACATAAATAATATTAATAACCATTTCAATTTTATTATTTATTATAGGTATAATTTTCATAATCCTCTTCATGGTTGCATTTCTAATCAAAATATACATAATAATTGTAATTAATAAATATGACTTAATTGTAAACAATACTACACAGTTTTTTTTGCGACATCAAACAACAAAGATTGCACAGCATGTAAATGAACTTCGCACATCTTAACCTTACCTACAATACTTAATTATAGTGTTATATATGATAGAAATAGGTTGCTAGACTACTAATTACATTATAAAAAAGAGACAGAATCGGTACTCGTGGATGGATGCACTCACACACAAAAGTTGGACAAACACATTTTCCACATGGTAGGACAGTCGCAACATTTAGTTGGCTAGGCCAGCTTATTAAGGCAGCGAGTGGGTGGCACACTGCAGTCTGTTGATGAGCAGGGGTTGGTAAACCATGAACATAGCAGCCAAGAGACAAACTAGGGCAGCGGAAAATTTGAAATGTGGCCGAGGGGGGTTATCTTATGTTTAAGCCAGGTGTCTTTCTGGATTTGGTGATGTATTGGTGGGCCAGTTTCCAGCGTCGCAGTTCTGCACTATTATTTGAAGGTGGTAGGGCCCTACTACTAGTTCTGTGAAGCTAGCATGATCACTGTACCCCATATTCACTTTACAACTGAAACCACTGACTGGCTGTTGGCATTCCTAAATGGTTTCCTGCTGACCAGTAACCTCGGCGCTGTCGGTAGTAAAAAGAATGCTTCCTCGGAAATAAAATGTACACTTATGTAAAAACAAGCTCTAGAGCACTGTATGCAGCTTTGCTGTGTCATGTATTGCACACGTATTTGTCATGTATTGCACACCAAAAAACAATATGGTATTGGAAGTTGATGCGCCACGGGCGATGACGACGTTCCAATATAGCCTTGCCACAGCCGCAACCCCCTCCCAATAAAAGTACAGGCACCCCCATTCTGCTGTGATGCAGGGGATTGCTCGCGGGCTGGCTGCTACCACCTGCCGGTTGGCTACCCGGTTCACACCTCGGCACGTGCTTACCCCTCTGGCTGCTGGCTACGGAGGGGAATCCAACCCAGTCTTCGGCCACCTTCTGCCATCTCTGCCGCTACCTTGCCTTTCTCTCTCTCTGTCACCCCGCGCTGGCCCTGTGTTCCAGGTATGAATAGGACCTGCAGTCCTCAGTTCAAGGCTAATTCGCGCAACGCAGTTGCAGGACGTCACCCTGCCCGACTGCTTACTGAAGCCTTCTGTGCCTGATGGCTATACAGCTCTAGCCATGCTTTTACTGCTTACTAGTCCAAGTACCAACTGTATGGGGTTACCCCCTCCCCCCGCGTGCTACAGCGTCTTCAGAGACTAGGCGAAACCTCTGTTGGCAACCTAAATTCGTCCTTTCAGACCTTGATCAGGGTACAGACTGGATATGTGTGTTTACTTGTTTTGGCAATAAACAGACATATACCATATTGGCTGGTTTTTCTCTAACAGCTGCTATTCTTCACACCCTACCTCCTTCTGTTTCTCCACTTGCATTCCTGTGATCCACCAACACTCTTTCAGGAACAGGCATGTGTTGCAGTGCCATCATCTTTCCTTGCCTACAGGAGCCGTAACTCTGCAGAGCAGCGACCCATCCGACTGTTGCCCCCTTCTACAAGTGCTTAGGACTGTCGGCAACATCCCGCCCAGCCAAAGTACTTGCAGGATGCCAATAGTCGCCCCTTTTCGGGAGCTCCATCTCTGTGTGATGCTTGGATCCCATGGCAAAGTCCCACCTTGCTGGGTAACACGAGAGCAGCTATTGTCCCCATCTGTTAAGTTCTTGGGTCTGCAGGCGATGTCCTGCCCAGCCAACATACTTGCAGGAGACCAATAGTCAGGCCTACCAACCCCCCTCCCTTGTTCCTTCATCCTATCAGGCCGTGCCCGCCCCTACAGAACACCCACTGTCACCCTCTCTTATCTAATTCCTGACTTATGTCTTGCCATAGGGCTGGGAAGGATAAAGCGGTCAAACAGCGGCCAGCCCTGGTTGAAAGCCTGGTAAAGACTGAGCAGAGCGTGAACAGGGTGTACTCCTGGAAAAAAAGAGAGAGGCTGCAGTTCACCAGAGAGCGACAACTACCAGCACGTCCAGCAAAGGCGTAAACACCTTCTTCAAGTTCCTGAGGCACGTTCCCCACGCTGTCTCAATACTGTCCCCTATGCCACCAAAGAAGCCTGTACCTAACAACCAGACCTCAGCAGTAGGAAGGAAGGTGAGACACCTGGAACCCCAACCAGTGCTCTTCCCTGTGCCCAGCAGGCCATCATTGAGTTGCCTCAGGGTCCAAACTCCACAGCCACTAAAAACCCTGTCAAGTCGACGATGCCTGCTTCCCAGCCGTCTTGGGGGGAAGGCCTCCGATGCCACTAACTCTTGAACCCCTAGATAGGTGAGGCATCACTGCTGCTATCGTAACTACGCCACAGGAACTAAAACTGTCGACACCGTCAACATCCAGATAAACGAACTTCTCGTACAACAAAACTTGTTGACGCATTCTGAAAAAAGCTAAATAATGCTGACGCTTAACAAAAACTGAAAACGACGACTTTCGAAACTAACAGACGCCTGATAAACGTAAAACAGCAAACATCCGCCCGATAAACAAACTATCAAGGGAAACGAGCCACCACGGCTTTAAACTTCAAACCCGATAAAAATATTACGAAGTTTAGCAAAGCTTAAGAAAAACGAACAAAATTGAAACACGTGTCCCGAAAATTAAAAATAATGCGTCATTAGTTGTGAGATGCTGCATGTGCTGCAACTGACTTCTCCTGTAAATTTACATTTACCCCAGATATGCCTTGTTTGGTGTCTGCTCTACGGCCATTCATTCTTTGTCTGAGAGTGTAAGTAGTAAAGGCCAATGTACTCTGCATTGCAGTGAATGCACTGTAGTTGGTACATAAGATTTTCTGTCACACGGTTATAGCTGCCCTGGATAGGTTAGGTCTGATTGGGGAGTCTGCTGTTGAAGGAGGTGGAAGATTCACACACAGTACAAGAGCTATAAGGTGGGCTATTGCAAGGGGTTGTTTGGAGAACAAGTTATGAGTGAGTGGTGATGAGGTCTTTTTTTGTGTTCACAGTTGAGAATGGTTCTGAATTTGTCCATGCTCTTGTGGTAAGAGGCAACCAGAGAGATATTCGAGTTGCTGATCTTTCTTTGGATATGTGTTTGAAATGGCTCGCTGAATTTGTTTGTAAACCAGGGATTGGGGTACCCTCTATCGAGGAATACTTTGGATATTATATCACACTGCTTGTTTAAGTCAGTTTGAGTAGAGAAAATGCGTTTATCTGTTGTGGCAAGACTGTACAGCAGTAATTTCTTGGCATGGAATGGAAGGTAGCTGTCAAAATGTAGATATTCAAGGTCGTTTTGGGTTTAATGTGAATAGCTATTTAAATTTTGCCATTCTGAAAGGCTATTTCCACATCCACATGGTGTGATTTAGAGTAGGTCCAGGTTAACAAGCAGGCAGCGCAAGTTAAGGTTATTCAGGAAGTGGATGTGATTGTCCTCGGTTGAATTGCTGATCATTAAGATGTAATCTATAAAACGCATCCAGCAGAGTGGCTGACATGGTTGGTGGCTCAAAGTTTTGTTCCATTTTACCCAAGAACACATTGGGGTAAGAGGGGGCTAATGCGGATGCCCATGGCTGTGCCTTTAATTTGGCGGTAGTGCTTGCCTTGGAACCTGAAACTGTTGTTTAGTGCGAGTCTTGCCAGCTTGGCCAGAAATGCCTTAGCCAAACCTCACAACAGCAAACCTTCCACAGCTTATTGTGATGTTATTCCTTCTTTCTGGAATGTAGTTTCTGAGTTATCCTTTAACGTATTGAAAAGTACCTACGATGCAACCAAATGTCCGAGTGGATATTTACGGAATCTATTACTTGTTCGCCAAGAAGTTAAGAAATGACTTGTTTTGTTTTAATTGGAACATACTTAAGGTAAATGCAGTATGTGCTTGTATGTAAGTTATCACAGAAATTTTAGATCGTTTTATCATTCTCAAGTGCCTGCATGAACAAAATGTCTTAAATAATTACTACAATGTATGTTAGATTCTCGAGGTTACAGCATACAAACAAAAAGTTGTATTCTAAAAAACCTGACAGTAAAAATGATTTTTTAAAATTTTGTACGGAAATTAAGAAAAATCACACAGTTTTGGTTAGTCTTGCTCTTGCGACTGTAACTCTTTGGAACAGTTTATTTTTGTATTCAAAAAAATAATTCACAGGATGTGATAGGGTACATTTTTTTTAACTGCCAGATAATTAATTGTACTTTTAATTTTAAATATCACGCAAGTTCATATGGGTAAAAAGAAGAATTTAAAAAAAAAATTCAGAATAGTTATTTAATGTAACACTTTAACTCATTATTAACAATGAAAGCATACACACTGTCCAATCTTATCTTCACAATTTCATTACAAATATATCAGCAGAATGATTCTTTTCCACAATGAAACACACTAACACTTATTTGCAAAACCCGCAAGGTAAAGAAAAACTGTCTTCTCTATCAATATTCAGTATCGAAAAACAACTTCTTACTAAGTTGTGAATACAGGATAAATTTCATGATGATGTAATTGCTTTAAAAAAAAAATTGAATATTTTTCAAGTATAGGGAAATACTTTGCATATGACAACAATGATCATCTACAGACTCGTTCAGTTAATAATTTCATTTATATATTTTATGTTATGTTGTCTGTGTCTTTACATGAATGTCTCGTAGTTGACTGGGGAACAGGATATTCAGAAACTTACATTATGTACAATGTTTTGATTGTTTTAGAACAACACTTATTCGTAAACTGGCATGTGTGCCTTACATGGGTTAGTGACTAAAATAATATATGTATGCATGTTTTCCACACGTGTGTTAATATTTTATTGGTTTTGTGCTACTGGCATTTCTTTCCAAGATAATTTAAAACTATATAGTAATTTTGATTAGAGATTTTTTTTTTTTTTTTTTTTTTTTAATTTTGTTAAGTGCTGGTAAATTCTCAAGTTAAATGACGGTACAACTTGCTTAGTGGTCAATATCAACCGCATATAATACTCTTAAGTAGTATACTATGTTAAGAGGAGAATGTTGAAACAAACTAGGTAAATGTGTCGCAATGGCAGCTCCTTTCATAATTGTCAAAATAATGTACTACTACTGTTCTGCACCAGTTGCTTCCCGTCCCAAAAATATTACATCTCGCCACTGAACTCACATATCCATCCGGTTGTCCCTTACTGTGAGGGCATGGACAAACTCAGAACCATTTTCAACTATGAACACAAAAGGCTGGCCTCATCACCACTCACTCAAAACTTGTTCTCCAAACCATCCAGATTGGTCTTCACATGACCTTCCAACCTTCAAAACAAACTAGTGCACCCCAAATTGCCACCCAATTCCACAGTCAGTAATACCACCACCCCCAGGGGATCTCATCCTTGCAATAACCTACGTTATAGCTCTTGTGCTGTATACGAATCTTCCACCTCCTTCAACAGCAGACTCACCAATCAGACCTAACCTATACAGGGCAGCTATAACAGTGTGTGACAGAAAATCTTATCTACCAACTACAGTGCCTACAACCGTGTGACAGAAAATCTTATCTACCAACTGCAGTGCATTCACTGCAATGCAGAGTACATTGACCTTACTACCAACACTCTCAGACAAAGAATGAATGGCCATAGAGCAGACACCAAACAAGCCATAGCTGAAATAAAGGTACATTTGCAGGAGAAGCCACATACAGCACATGCAGCATCTCACAACCAGTGTGATGAAGGCCCTACCTTCTAATAATAGTGCAGAACTGCATCGCTGGGAACTGTCCTACCAATACATCACCAAAATTCAGACAGACGCCTAGCCTAAACATAAGATTACCCCTCCGCCACATTTCAAATTTCCTTTCCCACCCTAGTTCACCTCCTGGTCGCTAGGTTATGTTTGCAAACCACCGCTCAACAGACTGCAGTGTGCCACCAGTCACTACTTGATGAAACTGGCCCAGCTAGCAAAAGTCACAACTGCGCATCCGCATGGAAAATGTGTTTGTCTGACTTTTGTGTGTGTATCCAAGAGTAACACTCTGTGAGTACTTGTGTATTCTGTCTACTTTTTATAATGTTAAAATAACACCTGTATGTTTTTTCCACCTCAGGCAATATTGGTATGAATGACATGAGAGGGGAATGTGGGGTTGGCTACCCTACACGAAAGACACTTATCATTCCCATTCAGCCTGGAAAAAGGGTGAGGTGAGATGGGAATGGAGCAATGAAAGAATGGAACAGTGAATGGAATGGGAAAAGCGAATTAAATGAGAGCATCTTGAGTAAACTCCACATCACAGCATGGCCCGTTACACTACTCACATGAGAACATGCGCCCCTGTCAAACAATGCCTCAGCCACAAGGACCTGGACTGGAACCGAGATCCTCAATGGTGGATGCTAACAACTAACAAGCGAGTTAATTATGAGTCCTAATGGACAATGTTAACATGATAGAAATGTTCCAGTACCTGTGAAGTCTATGGCGAAAGAACAGTGAATCTGCGTGCCACCTTTCAAATAGTCCATAAAGGAATGTATTTTCCGTACCTCATAGTAGTCCAGATGAACCTGTCCCGAGTTTGAATACGAAAACTTCTTCTCCTTTAAAACAGTTAAAAGAAAAAGTCACAAGAAACTGCTTGCATTATTAACAACAGAATATACAGTGCTACTACACAAAAAAGTTAGAAAAATATTGTCAGAAAACTTGAGCTGTATAGCAGTTCTATTATACTCCTGAATATACACTTCAACCCAAGAAATACGCATTAAGTACAGTACTTAAAAATTACAGAGATGCCAATTTTGGTAACGGCTACTACACGACATCCAGGAGAGATTTTTATCTGCAAATAATTTTAAACACAACTGTTATTGGCTTACTGGCCACTAAGGTGGACGGAACCAGACTAGCACACATGGCTGCTAGATTACGCTGAACCCCTGTGATTTACAAAAAAACAAGGTTTGTAATTTACACTAAAGGGACAGTTAACTAAAATAAAAGCGATAAAATATTGCTACAAATTCACTGTCCAGTTCCACCCACCTGGGCAATCTGTTTTACACAAAAAATAAAATGGACTGACATAGGCAATTTCTTTTTAATCTATTCCAAAATATAGATAGTCTTATGAGATCCCCTTTCTTCCTGTGTGTGCAAACCAATGTGCATTTGTGTATGTCCCTTCAAAACTTCTGACTGCTTACTGAATTTCACCAAACTAAGTATCTATACTTGTGATACTTAGTGAGTAAAGAACGCCCATCTTTTATACTTTTCAACCATTTGCAACCGTTATTTTAAAATGGTAGCCAGTGACCATTTTATATTTTTTGGTAATATATCTGAGAAACCATTCAACTGACATGAAAATTCAGAACCTTTATGTCCTTCCTGGTTTGCCAGCACCTGAAAAAGAAAGCATTATGCAGTGGTAAGAATTATGCGAGTAAATACAGAACACTAACTCATAGCCTCTTTTGCTAGGTGTGGAAGGATCCCGTGGCAACCCGGTTCACAATACTGGTCAGTGTTGGGCTCCTGTGTGCCAAATGCCTTGCGGAAGCGAATCTGCGATTACAGTGCCCATTACGTGTACTGCCATTAACTCTGCAACAGCTACGGTTCAGTTTGCAGTGATGCAGGCCAGAGCAATGTGGAATGCCACAGACTACTGATGTGTAGTGTAGTGTATAGTGTACCATAATTCCCTTCCTGCCTCCCGCATAAGCTGGCGAGCCATCCCCTTCAGATAAGGCAAGGCCTTATCTGTAAAGGATACCTATAACGCCAAAAGACAAGAGAAGCAAGAAAGGCAGTACAGGCATGGATCCTTGGCTACATTAAATGCATGCAATAAATGAGCAAACATGCAGAGCACGCAACAGTTCACTCTCCTTTACAAAGTACTCAAAAGGTTTGTACATATTAAGGTAACATGGACAGGTTCTACACACGTATTAAAAAAAAAAAAACACTTCAATTTTGGGGTGAGTCTTGCTCATTTAAGGCTTGCAGTCATACTTGTGAGTTACAGTAACAGAAATAAGTTATTCTTTGAATAAATAAATGAATATATAACATAACAATAATTACATTATTAATAAATAAATCTTTAAATTAGCATACCTGCCAACTTACGGAAATCATAATTAGGAAGATTTTGTAAACACAATTAAATCATTAAATTATTGAATAAAAATTGCACTAAACAATGCAGGCTTATCATACATACTACCGCTTAACACGAAAAAGGCCCATTACACTTTACTACACTAATAATATAACTAAAAAACATAATATGTTAATATTTTATTACCTTTCCACTTTCAGTGGAATGTGAGACGAAGCATCAGAGCACAGCAATTTTAAAGAAGTAACTAGCACCCGTAACTTTCTCCAAACATCTGCATTGTGTTGTTAACTTAATTAGTTAAAACTGTACTGTGCTAGAAGCAAGTGCACGGTGCATGCAAGAAGCAAGACATAAGTGCAACCAAAAGCAGACGCGATGATGGGTGTGTCAGCGTAGCACCAACCGGGGGGAATTGACGCTGGCCGCATATTACTTTTATATAAAGTGCTGCTGTCATACACCCACCATCGCAAACCAGCACTCCCGATGAGAGAATAGCACACGAGTCTGTGTGTTCCGCATCTGAGTAGGAGTTGATGCAACCTGCCGTAAGGCGCATTGTCACGAGGCCGGACGGCCCGGCAGCAAGCATATACAGCCACGCAGCGGCGAAGTCAGGAAGGAGTTGCACTCAGCGCTCGTAGCCGTGGTGCATGAAGCTTGACGCAAAGATATATACGGTGACGGCCATCCAAATTTAAGTTGAGGCCGGCAACCTCAAGGGAGAGGTAGCCTACTGGAGTCCACGCTCTAGCCCTGCCGTGAGGACAGAAATGTCAGAGAGCCAAAGGAAGCCACCAGCTGAGACCTCCACACCGCCGAAGAGATCCAGCCCCAAAGGAAGACACCAGCTACAACTGCCACGCCGATGAGACCCAGCTAAGAGCCCATGAAGGGCCACCCATCAGACCTAACCTCAACCTACTGCCGGAGCAACCTCGACTGGAGCCACAATCAGCTAAGTGCCAACCTTCATCGCTCAATTAACATCTTGAGTATTTGTGTATCCGATGCCTTAACGTCCTTAATTATTAAGATTGCCAGTGAAGGAAGACAGGAGGGAAAGGATGATAAGAGAATTATTTAGGCTACAAATACTTTTTAATAACAGAATTAATTATTGTTAAAAGTCCACGGGTCATAGAAATAAATTAGGAACTGCTCTCTTTCCGCTTGCGACTACCCCCTGAAGAGCCGGAGCCCTGCCATCTTGCTTCTGCTTCGTATGGCTGACACCCCACGAAGACCGTCTCTCCTGGTTTGGATCACCAGACCACTATTCTCACCCTCCTCCACATAGTGTGGAGTTATGATGGCCTTCCTTTGGTGTCAGCCAGACCTAATTAATACTTCCCAACTTGCAGGATTTTTTTTCCGATAGTTTATGCTTTTGCAGTGCTGCTTGTGTTGACCCAATCTCCTTAGTAGGCTACTGCTGACCACATTCTTTCCTCTGCGCACTGTGTAGTTGGTGTTGCAACTGTAACAACATCCCCAAAGTTAGGGAGACAAGATGTCCCCATCTCGAGTTAAGGGCAGGTTATAGAAGATGGAGAAAGTTGAGATAAGAGAAAAAAAATTTCCAACCAGTCCTTGGAATCTGTTAATGAAACATTCCATATAGCAAGCGAAACGCTTGCCGGGCAGTGTGATGTGTGAAATATTGGGCAACCGCCGCTCTTCTCCTGGTTTCGGCATTGCCCAAAGTATATAGAAAGTAGAAATAGTACAGAGGGCATGTAGATTGGACTGAGTGTCTTCTTCCAGTCTTGGGAATTACGTCTGACCAACACTTCTTGCACGAGCCTTAAATAGTAGGTGGGACTGGCTGTGGTCGGCGACCCGTTGTGTCCCCTGTTGCTGCGCTGTGTAGGGGTGAGTGGAGTTAGAGAGCACATAGGTTGAAGGTTAAGGACTTCATGGAGCAAGAAAAGAAAGGACTCCTGGGGTTGATGGTTGTAGATATAATATGTTAGATGTGTATAAATGTTGCAAAATATTTTTACATGAAATAATTGTGCACATAATAACATCCTATTTACATAGTTGTCCTATTTACATAGTTAATTTATCTTAAAATTTCTGCAGCCCCTCTGTAATGAACATCTAAAATCTAACATACATGTGTAGTTAAATTGAGCATTATAAAAGATTTCACAACATTAGTATGGACACACCCAAGGCAGGATTTGAACCCTGGACGACTTGCTACTAGAGCCTACCAGCATGTCACGCCACTCCCCACGTGTGATAGAAGGCAGCCCAGCGCTGCCCCTAAGAGGGCAGCTACTGCCTCTGAACTGCAACCCAGTGCCAACTGCCCTCTGCAGTTTAACCCCCAGGAAACGAGTTCAAGCCGCCCACCAACTGGAGAGGCTTCACCTCCCAGTTCCCTCCTGCTCCCTCTTTCAGCCGCCCCACAAGACCGCCGGCAAGCCACATCCTATCGTGGAGAGTTTTTTCCAAGGCTTCCAGTACCACCGGGAATAGACAACCCTTGGTTCAGACCCAGGAGGACCAGCAGCCTTCTGCGAGTTCCAATCAGCACCACCAGCCGCAGCACCACCTTCGCCCACGGGGTGGGCACGAGTTCCAACCGGCACCAGCAGCAACAGTGGCCGAGACAGGAGCTACCCCGGGCCATGCCCACTACAGGTAAACCAGTGGCTGTGTGCAAACCAGTAGTGCAAAAGGTCGCTAAGCAGCCCACGCCAGACTTTGTGCCATGCCATCAAGCCACGCGCCCCATCTTATATACTGGTCGGGGACTGGTTAGCAGCCAGTAGAGTCAATCCAGTTATATAGCCCGTGACTCTGACCGACACATTCAAACCTTGCCCTACCGTGACGTCGTCGTCAGTCACCCGATGTTACGCGTTAAGTTAACTTTATGGTTCCAATGTTTTCGTGTTGAACTAGAGCAGATTCTGTTGTGTTGGCACAACTGATCTTTACCGTAAGTGGAGTGCTAAAAATTAAATATGGCGCAGAAAGATTTCAATAATTTTCAGTCTGGAATCCACAACATACTCAAACGTACAATTTTCGCGGGCTGAGCTTATAGTTTCTGTCTGAATAGCTGCTTCGATGCAGTTCAGTTTTCTGGCCGGCCGTAAAATCTGCGGAATAAAATAAATGCCGAACTTGTGTTCTTTTGTTATTTGTAGTGCATATATTTGCCAAGAATTATGGTCAAATACTGCTAATCCTTCTTCTGTGTAAATGTAGCATGATCTCATTATCAACTGATATCTTATTGGAAATTTTTTTAATAGTTTCCAATCTGCAGACTGACTAGTAATTGGTATTTGTATTTTCACTGTCAAATTGGCATTAAAAACTGAACATTACCCTATTGGCAACTGAAAATATGTATTTATTTCGTGCAGCGGAATCACCAATTTCAAGCCCTATGGATTAAGTTTTGATTGGACATCATGTAATTGTTTTACTAAGCCATTTTTTTTCAATTAGATTGAGTGGCAAATGATTATTTTTTGCAACAAATGATATGTGTTGTTGCTAATAGTTCAGTAATGAGCTGTGTTTTTTTGTGTAAGAGCCAAGAGCTACCATAACATTGTTTACGGCCTCCACTAAAATGTTTACTCTATTGTCTATTTGTGTAGTTGCATTTTTTGTATTGTCAATTATCGATTGTACGACGTTGTTACTCTGTCTCACTGAAACTTTAGTTTCTGATGTGTGGATAATAATACTTCCTAATTATTTATTAACAGAGTTAAATGTTTATGCAATAGGATGTTGCAACACCACTCTAAGGCATCCCCGATAAATTGTAGCCTTCTCTTTGAACATCATGGTGAGTTTACTTCGCTAAAGAATTCAGACAGCAAATGATTTTGTAATTCCGCCACTGTATTTGTAATTAGTATTGCATTTTTACAGAGATGTTTGATTTCAAAGTTACAGATTTGTTTTTTCCATAACTGAGCAATTTGGATTACTCACGGTGGCTGTAGTGGTATTTGATATTGTAGTTTTTGTTTTATTATAAATAATACCCAAAGTGATTTCATCCCAATATACGCCAGTGTGAATCCAGAATGTGGGTTTAAGTGGTAGGATTATTTGTAACCATAAGAGGATTAGAAGCGTTTTCAAAGTCATCATTCTGTCCTAAGTCCTGGAAAAATAATATACACATAAGTAACTAATCAAATTGTGTTAGCATTAACATTAGTCTATCTATAAAATTTACCAATAGTGTTTCATTTACGTAGGTGTACGTTTTAAAAATGTGATAGTCTTCCCCCTAAATTTTGATATTACCAGTACTATATTTCGTCCTAATAATTTGTGGATACGGAACGGTCCTGCCAAATTATAAGTGAGAGCTTTATAACTAAGTTTTTTCTTTATCTACACCAACTGATTTTCTTGATAAGTAGCAGCCTTATATTTTATATTAAATTGCTTTTGCTGCAATTTTAGTGCTCGGTTTATATTTATTTTGGCATCTTTCACTGTCTAGATTAGAGTTTGTAGCCAGTCAGGGGTGAGAAAGTGAGGTTTTTTTTAACACTACTTGAGCTGGTAGAGTTGCGTTTACACCATGTACCAAATAAAATGGACAATATTTTGAGGATGTATTGGTGGTTGTATTATAGTTAAACAAAATTAAATCTACAAATTTGTGTCCCACTGACGCGGGCATTCTGCTGCATATGTGGTGAGGTGTTGCCCTAATATTTTATTCATTGACTCATATAAGCCAATAGTCTCAGATGAATAAGCGGTAGTTTGAAGTATTTTTATTTGGAGGTCCATATCAGCTGTGTAATGAGTTCATTTCTAAATGAGCTTCTGCGATCTGTGAGAATAAACTTTAGGCAACCAAATAGCAAAATAATGCCTTTTTATCAATTCTGCACATGTTTTGGCATCGATCGATGTGACAGCTTTAGCTACAGCGTATCTAGTGGCAAACTCAGTACAAACTAAAACATATTAGTTACAAACAAGCAAAGAGCAGCGCCACAGTAGTTTATTGATTATTCACGTCAATGAAAGCTTGCATCGCAAGAATACATTACGAAGACAGGAGGGGCGTCAGTTCCCTCCTGGCACCCTAGCGACCTCCCACACCGGCGGAAAGAATTTAGTAGAATTAAGTGTAAGCCCAAGAAGAGTTAAAGTTAAAAAGATTTAGAGGTTGTGGGTGCTTGCCGGTGTGGGCGATATTTGCCACGCCCGATGCGTCTTCCTCGAGTGCTGGTCCTACTCCGTTAGCTGGTGGTAGGCACACTGGGCTTTTGTCGCCGCGTGCCTACCTCTTCTTCTTTCCCCAGGGTGCCAAAAACGTTACCAAATAAGGGCATGGCGAGGGCTGGGCAACCACTCCCCACGCCAGTTGAACTGAGTCGCCATCTGAACAGCGTCGTAGTAAAAGATAATCAAACCTTCTAGAACAAAAACTGTCGACTGCAGTTGGAAAGCTTCTATCTACTAATGCTGACGCTAATAAAAGCTACGATTTCCGAAAAAGCAAGCGTATGATCGAAAAACATTATACCACGGCAATAACTTTGAATCCCGATAAAATATTACTAAGCCTCGCAAAACGAAAGAAAATTAATCAACTATCCCCTCAATTATCATAACTGCATCATTACAAGTGTATTGTGATGAGCAGCTATAATTTCCGGAATATAGTATTTTGGAACTATTGTGATATGTTTTTTACTTGCCGGAGTGTGTATTTTGTAAAATACTTCATCGTTCGCTGTTATACCGTATCTACGGGCTTTTTTCCTATCTGTTGGAGAGGCTTTCGAGGGGTCAAGCAATGCTGTTTTAATATTTTGTATATGTGGGTTGTTAGCATACTCTCCTTGAAGTGGAGAAGTGAGCGAAGGTGGATGTTGTAGGGGGAATAGAAATAACTTGTTATCTGCATCTATTTTGTGTTCGTGTGTAGGCCTGTTATGATGGGATAATATATTTTAATGTTATTTTTGTGTTCCAAAAATAACGTAATATTTTTTATTGGCTGATCAACCGTAATTAGTTTTGGTTTAGTATTGTGTTCGGACAAAGCCTTAATGTTTATTTGAAAATAATCTGCAATTGCCCGGAACAGTAATTCCTCTAGTATGCTAACAAGTGGGGGCCGTAGTTGTTTTTGTTGCTGTCAGGCATGTCTGTAATTAATTAGCTGTATTTTTTTTCCATTTGTTAGTGATATGTTTTCTGAGTGTAAACCGTATTTCATCTAGCTTTTGTAGGTCGTGAAAAAGTAATACTGCCATACTCTCGTAAAGGCTATCTGTGGACTGAGTAACTTCAATACTGGGGTATTTATTTTTATTTATCTCAATTGTATGATGATGATATGAGTGTGCTATTAGTAAACGAGAGAGTGTGTCAGCTATGGTATTAATTTTCCCACTAACAATTTAGGTTTTAAATTGAAAGTCTGTGAAAGTGCAATTGAAAGTGCAGTGGCAAACTTTTGAATGCGGATATTATGTTCCGCCATTGGGTATCTGAGTGAAGCATGGTCTGTTTTCACAATAAACTTTTGACCAAACAAATATTGTCAGAAGTGGACACAAAAGTATGTAATGGCTCCTACTTCCCTTTCTGTAGCACTCCAGTTTTTTTTTTGTTTTAGCTTAAAGTTTTTGATGCATAGGCAATAAATAAGAGGGCAGTTGGCACTGGGTTGCAGTTCACGCTAGGCTCAGAGGCCGTAGCTGCCCTCTTAGTTTTCCACTTTGCACCACTCCTATGGGTGTATGGCATAGAGGTAGGAACCAAGGTCTGCCACCTTAAAAAGTTCCCTCCTGTTTCCTCTTTCAGCCGCCCCACAAGACCGCCGGCAAGCCACATCCTATCGCGGAGAGTTTTTGCCAAGGACTTCCAGTACCACCGGGAATAGACAACCCTTGGTTCAGACCCAGGAGGACCAGCAGCCTTCTGCGGGCTCCAATCAGCACCACCAGCCGCAACACCACCTTCGCCCACGGACTGGGCACAAGTTCCAGCCGGCACCAGCAGCAACAGTGGCCGAGACAGGAGCTACCCCGGGCCATGCCCACTACAGGTAAACCAGTGGCTGTGTGCAAGCCAGTAGTGCAAAAGGTCGCTAAGCCCACACCAGACTTTGTGCCAACAACAAAAGTGATGTGTTACGTGAAGCGGGTCCAGAAAGCTAAACTATGCCATAAACGGTGGTGAACATTCACAGAACAAATTAAGTCAACATCTCACATCATGGCAGAATTAACACGAAGAAACCAAAAGGTTTATCTTGCACATTCCAACCATGATCACTGATTAAGATGCATGATTGCAATGAATCGCACGAGTGTAAAACAGGGAAACCTGCACTTTGTGCATTAAGTTGCACTAATGAAAATTAGAGTAGAAAAGAGGCTGTTTTTTCTTTTGTTACTATGATTACCATGATAATAATTGTAAATTGTTTTATTGTGATGGAAGATTCTATATCAGCAAAGAAAAATATTAACTTAATTATATGATAAGTTACAACACAAGTGTCGCCAATGTGTTACAATTAAATTTGTCATACAATAAATTTCAATACAAATGTCAGTTATACAGTTTTCTAGGTAAAAGAGTTACATAGAGATTTAGTAAATGGCTCGCTGTCACAACTTCATAGTCTTTTAATGTAGAAAAAATCAACAATTAATATTCTTATATAAATATTTTCAGGAATAATACAGTGGACGAGTATGACAGCCTTTATGTTAAGTAAACGAGAGCAGGAGAGTGGCCAGGCAAGCTCCACAAACACAATTCTAAATAACAAGAAAATTTAACACAGTAAAAGAGGGATAAACACACAAAATTAACCTAACGTGTGACTAAATGGCACAATAGTGATTAGTAGAGGTGTGTGAATGAGTTTAGTTGAGAGATTTGGGTGGCTCTTAACAATAAGGTCTTGAGAACTGAGGAGGCTGAAATGAGGCGAGGCTGGAGCAGCACCGGAATGCAAGGAAGGGAGAAACGGGAGATCCTCTAGAAAACCCACCGACCAGCGGCATTGTCTGGCACGATTCCCACATGCAAAAATCCGGGAGTGATCCGGTCGGGAATTGAACCCAGTTCGCCTTGGTCTTAGGCAAGCTGTCTAACCGTTCAGCCAACACAGTCCCTAGGGGTGCATGAAAATAGAAACTTGCTATAAATGCTAAATAGAAGCTAAAATTTTCAAAAACTGCCATAATTTGCTTTTTCAAGAAACCCATTCAGTAGGATGACTCCAAAAAGAAAACAATCTAAAGTAAAATTACCTCAACCAGAAGTTTTTTCGACTCAAGATGCCTTCCAATATAAGACCCCTAATGTAATTCATCAAATACAAGCTATCTCAAATTAAGATGCACTCAAATCCAAGATGCCCAAAAAGTGACTCGAAAATGATACCCTGAAATTGACTGAAAAATAATCCCACAATAAGAAAACATCCCCCCCCCCCCCCCCNAAGAAAAGAAACCTTATCAGTTTTATTTTGATATAGGAAAACAGTACTCCCAAAATATTTGGGAATGTATTTTTGCTTACAGTTTATTTTGACTTTTAATAAATATTTAAAATATCTTTATATTTACATTAAAAACAAAAGTTAAACATAATGCATTTATTATACTTTACACTTCAAATACAGGATGACGGAGTGCATTAATTTTGTGTGGTGATAGCTCATAAAAAGGTATGACGAAAATGTGTTTTCAATTTGTCCCTAAAGTGAATAATATAGTGTGAATAATTCTACCCTGAAAATAGACTTTTAAAGTACATTACATAAATTAAATAAAAAACTATTTGATATTAAGCAATGAAACTCTGAACGGTGTCCAAACAATGAAAAATATTCATGTAACTTTTTTTTTTGTTTTCATTGCCCCTTCATTGTTCAAATGGAATACGATCCCAAATTTTTGTCTATAACTTTGAAACACTGTGATGTGACCCATGTTTCACTGCAATGACTTAAGTAGCGAGGGATGACTAACAAAAAGGTCGTCTTGCAAGAAATTGCAAGAGTTAGTCATTATCGAGAAAATTGTATGTTAAAGTAGATAGGTGTAACCTAACACCTGAAACATATGCAGGCTGTTTGAATGAGTGTTATGACCATGTAACACAAAATTGTTAAAGCCTTTAACCTTTAAAATAATACATAACGACTTTTATTATTAAAAGTGAATACAAATGAAACAATTGACTATGCATCCTAGGTGTGACAATGTTTTCAGAATGAAACAGGTGGTACAGTATTTTTTAACATTGCACCGAGTTGTAGTGAGCAAGGTAGTGATTACAGAACACACTCAAAGTTTGAGCCCCTCATTTACACATGACGAACATGCTCCAGTACACCAAGAACGCTTGCTGTCAATTGCCTGGTATACTGTGTTTAATTTACGAAAGCCGTTTTCTGACAGATAGAACCACCAACTTTGTAACCGTGCAACAACAAATTACTCCATTTGCAGTGCCTGCGATCAGCTGGTTCGTAACGTGTTTGTTTGTATGTTCACGTTGGTAAAACTTGCTGAAAAATAAATTAGCACATTTACGATTCCTGTCAAAAGTTGACCAAAATATTACGTTTCCAGTAACATAATGGGTTTTAAAATATTTTGGCATTGCTACTTCGTACTTTCAACAGTTTCAACTCTCATGAATTTTTAATGCGGTGGCAGTGCTCTGGCAAACACCTCGCCCTGTTCGCCTGTTGCTAGCAAGAAGATTCCAGCGAATTAAGCGTGTGACCGACACCACGTTCTTTACTGCATGGTTACATTCTACGTTTTCAAAAGAGAATGTATACGTTTCACGTTTTATTCCTTTCAACCTTGTTTACACAGTAACTTAGCAAAACAAATTCTAATACTATTTCGCGTACAGTGCTATTTTTGGTGCATTATTCATGTTTCATTATTTTCTCATGATAGCAGTGGCCCAGCAACGTGTGTTTTTCCATTGTGTGCAGCATAGTATATTTGTGATGTGATGTAGTTTCCTGTCTGAATCGCTTACAGAATGTGCACACACACACACACATATATTTACACATCCAAAAGTTTTTTATTTGTTACTGAAGTGACAGTTATTGGAAGCATGTCATATGTTAGGTGTATTTTTGACCAATATCAAATTTNTTTTTATTTGTTACTGAAGTGACAGTTATTGGAAGCATGTCATATGTTAGGTGTATTTTTGACCAATATCAAATTTAAAAAAAAACATATATCGTAGGAATTTGAATTTTACTAGTCTCAGGTAAGATGTACTAACTTCATACATAGTTTATNAAAAAAAAACATATATCGTAGGAATTTGAATTTTACTAGTCTCAGGTAAGATGTACTAACTTCATACATAGTTTATTTATTTTTGATTATATTCATTACGTGTAATTATAAGAGGCCGAAGTAATTCTGTAGGCTTGTCCACTTTTGTGCCTAACGTCATATTTATTTATGCACACTTAAGTCCGGAATTATTTAGATTTTATTATTTTGGGTACAATTATGAAGTGTTTCTGTAGCCTAAACGTATGTCACTGTGTTTGTGTTAGGGTATCTTAAATTTACAACTTTCAGTCAAAGTTCTAGCTTAAATATGTTAACTGAAGTGCGTGAAAATAATAAAGCCACATATTTTTTTAAAAATGTAATTCAATTATAGTTTGTCAAGTTCATGCGGATTGTCACTTCTTGATCATATAACAAAAATAAGTCAAGTTATCTATAAGCGCTTTGTACTAGTAGAGTTATTCCACAAAATGATAAAAATTTCTTCTCAAAATGCTGCAAGATGCTTTTCAAAATACTATTTTTATTTCCCTCTAGTGGTGAGTGCCACTTCGTTATGGAGACTGAAGATCATCCCGCCCGGGTGTAGAGGACCCCTTGTGAATACTACAATCTCAACCTTGTTGTAGAGTGGCACACTTCCCCTATGGCAGGCATATAGGTCTGGGGAGCCAAAGCCTACGATAGCCACACTCTCGTCATGTTACGTGGAACATTCACAGCCCAGCAGTATAAGGATGAGATCATATGCCCCCATCTGCTCCCATTCCTGACTGGGATTCCAGGTGCGATATTCCAGCAGGATAATCCAACCGCACATGGCACAGGTTACTCAGGACTGCCTCCGTCATGACAAAACACTACCATGGCCTGCTCACTCCCCTGACATGTCCCCAATTGCGCATGTGTAAGATCAGTTGCAATGCCAGCTGCCACTGTGCCACAGTATCCAGGATTTTGAGTATAGGCCATTGATAGTTACTTCACACTTTTCTGAAGCCCTGCTAAAGTTCTACTTTTGGTTACCAATTATGTATCCTTCCAGTACATGTAAACATAAACACTGCCACATGACTTCTAAGTTTTAACTGTCAAGTGCTTTGTTTACTGTTTTCAGCTGTTCAAAGAATCATATTTCAAAAACCATTTTGAACAAATGTTCACAATTTATGCATANTTGTTTACTGTTTTCAGCTGTTCAAAGAATCATATTTCAAAAACCATTTTGAACAAATGTTCACAATTTATGCATAAAAAAATATTTAGGTCATCTTTATGACTTTTTAACAATGTCTGTAATGACGATAGTTCTTACGGTTATTATTTTACATTCACATATTTGTTATACACGACATAGCACATTGCACGTAATGCAATATTTTGCTGTGACTGTGTTTAACCCTGTTACNCACATATTTGTTATACACGACATAGCACATTGCACGTAATGCAATATTTTGCTGTGACTGTGTTTAACCCTGTTACAACTGCGGGGAAAAGAACTGTAGTATTTAACCTCTTGTTAACGGCCTCAGTTGGAATAAATATTAAAACAAAGCACCAACCAGTCCAATGAAAAGACACATTAAATTCAAGCACGCAACTGGTTTCACCTATTTTTTGTATGTAGCAGTGACAAACTTTGAAGATAATGGTGACCATGCACACAAATAGGCCTACCGTAACTTTTATTCCACTCTTATTTCTATGCATTGGTACATACTGTTTTCTAGATTTAATTATTTATTTAAATTTATCTGGCAGGGCGTGACTTTCAAAAAATTAATTTCGTTATAAAAACAGTTTACGGTTAAAATGTATAAATTTTGCACGCTCAATATTTGCAATCACACACATGCTGTCACACCGTAACGTAAAGACAACTATACTTTTTCACACACAGCGGTCACGGCGCATGTTACAGTATATTTATTCCTGCCGTGGGAAAACAGATTTATCACAACATCGTAACTTGTTCAGATAGGTTTAAAAAAACTTCTGTCAACTTTGGATTTGTGACCGTCCCGCCATCACATCTAAATATATCATAATAAGTATTCAAACTAAAATCTTGATTCAGTTGTATATCACAAATTCATAAGCCATTATTTTTGTTGTAGCATGTATGAAATCGCTACGAAAGTGCCANTCGCTCCATCTATTCAAGTTTCTTCCTCGGACGAAAAAAAACCACCATGTCACCAGGGCCCATGCACAGTAATTTGCGCTGATATTTATAACTGTAACAATGAAATATGTTTCTTTCAGTGTTACCAAAAAATTTCAATGTATCAATATGCAACGTTTAATTTACAAATAGCTTACCATAAACTAGGTAAGAACAATATTTTAACTGTGAACTATTTCTTACTAGCCGGCGCCAACACATCTCTGCGTGCTCTCACTGTTTTTAATTTGTATTTAATACAAAATAAATTTTACAAGTTATATAAGATACTACGTTTAAGTTTCCTTTATTCAAGAATACAACATTTTAAAGTTAATCACAGTGTTAATGATTTGTGGTATACCAGTTATTTAAAAAATAGGTTTACATGTTACTCCTAGGGTGATTTTACAAAGGTTCGTTTCAAAACATCCAAAGAAACTGTGAATNAAAAAATAGGTTTACATGTTACTCCTAGGGTGATTTTACAAAGGTTCGTTTCAAAACATCCAAAGAAACTGTGAATTGACCACTCAACAATTATGATTTCCTTTGCCTAAGGACAACATCCTTTACCTAAAGACAACATCTGGTGTCTGCTGGAAACCATGCCAGGCCATGTTGCAGCATGTATCGCAGTGCAAGTGGGTGCGGCGCACTACTGATTGGATGGTATACCACAAATCCATGTGTAATTGTCGTGTTACTCTGTTTTTGTGAGCATAGTACTCATCTGCATTACCTCTATAAGGTTTCAGTACCATATAATGCATCCTTCTGTGTGCACTATTTTTATTATCCAGCAATGTACATGTAAACATGCTTTGAATGTCCTGAGGTGATACTTAGCATGGTCAAGTGTAACCTCATTTCTTCACTTTATATGGCTGGCTAGGTGGGAGATAGTTATTTAGTAACCGGCTTGGTATCCTCACACCCTCCCTCTCATGGCCGACCAAATAGGGATGAAGGGAGCCCATGGAGTAATGGTATGGACTGCTTCAGAATGTCCCCTCCTCTCTTCTAACCATGCATGTTATGTTACAACGCCCAGTCAAAACTACCTCAACTGCAGTTTCTACCCAATTTTCACCAAGTTTTTTCTTTCCATGTTAGGACGTACCAAATAAGGGCAACAAAATTACAACACTTAAATTTTATCACTAGACAACTTATTTTTTAATCAACATTGATCACAACTCCTTAAATTTTTACCATGGTTTTATCTATTTTGATTTTTGTAATTTATTGACAGTTCCCAAGGACGACCTTGTAAAATGACTACCATCATAAAATCCATACTCTTAAAATCAAAAGTTAACTGTACTTAGTTTCAAAATGACTGCCTACTAGT
The DNA here is from genome assembly GCA_002778355.1 of Clitarchus hookeri. Taxonomy (NCBI): domain Eukaryota; kingdom Metazoa; phylum Arthropoda; class Insecta; order Phasmatodea; family Phasmatidae; genus Clitarchus; species Clitarchus hookeri. The sequence goes on along the minus strand of NQII01004612.1, from coordinate 144,751 downwards.
TAAAATTTGGGTAACTTATTAAAGCTCTGGCACAATTAAACTGATACAAACCCAATGTGGCATCCTGACAGTAAGTACATTAATTTATAACTTCTTTAACTGCCATGTTGAAAAATGTCGTATGAAATTTAAACTTAAGGCAGTCCCCTACCGGATGCCCGAAATGCATGGCAACATGTTTTAAATATGCTTTTTATGAAACTATTAAAACATTTCCCCAATATCTTTACTTACAAAAAAAAAGCGTGCTGCAAATGAGGACTTAACGGTGCTTTCCAGATAACATGTATGCTATAAATATTATTTTGGGACCCTCCAACATAGTTGAAAACCACTTTTTTAAGACTTTTGTATCTTTACAGCATACTACCCAAACACGAATGAAACTATAATAGGAGCCTGTACTGAACTTTGCTACAGACTTTCTGCCAATACAATTATATTGGTCGTGGTGTTACGCCCCATAGGCACACGCAATACTGGAAAACTGCACGCCAGTTCAGAATCTTGTGCGTAACAGCAGTGGCACGCTAGATGCAAGTGTCAGTGCAGCCCTTATCGCTCCAGTGCTTATGAGGCTCAAACAAAAAAAATAGCTCCAGGTAGACTACCATCTTGATAGTCACATCCCAGTAACTTCTCAACCAATTTCTGCCACATTTTGCATACAAAATAGTATGATGCAGTGGCAGCCGGCAGTTGAAACGAATGCCATGCTATGGATGTAGTCAGCTTCAACCCCTTCCCCGTGCCCTATTCCCATATTTATTTCCAGTGTGTGGGAAATAGATATCTCATCCCACCCCTCCCCCATTCTGAAAATATGAGATTTCAATGTGGCCATCTACATATACCTATTTTGTAAAATATGTTTGCATTCTTAGTAGAACTACACTAATCAGTCTTAAATTTATCTCATAAACTTAACTGTATGTCCAATAACTTTACTTAAAAAAACACATTTTTCTATTAAATATCCAATTTATGACTAGTTTCATTCTTTTCCTAGTTATACTCCTTGTAAAAAAAATAGTACCATGTGATACATTTTTGCCCATCCCAAGTTACAATTTGTCTTCTATTTCGTTGAGATAAGACAAANCCATGTGATACATTTTTGCCCATCCCAAGTTACAATTTGTCTTCTATTTCGTTGAGATAAGACAAAAAACTTGCAAGATACTCATAAAGATAATGCCCAGTGCCATTTTAAAATCTGACTGGGTTCATGAGATGTTGGAAAATGTGTGAGGCATTATGTAAGAGCAATTTTAATACTATGTCACCAAATTCAAAACTCATTTACAAATCGAAGATGTAGTGCAATCAAAAATTATCAGAACTCACACCACACATCTGAAATCATCTAATGCCTGCACACGCACCCAAATATTCATAACAACAGTTTATAAAAATTTTAATTACCTGCACTTTATAACTTATCACTTTTACAAAAATGGCACCTTAATTTTGCAGTATTTCCTCTTGTTCCCAAGAAAATGGCCTCACTTTGTCAGGCAGGCAATGAAAGTTAATGTTTTGTTTAGTGATGGTCCGATCCAATAACAATTATAGTTTATCTGCCAATACTGCTGTTATCAGAAATATCTGCATCGTAAATATAAATGTTAATTATATCGGTTAACGGCACTTGTCAAAATGGCAACGTTTCAGGTGGCAATAAATCTTAAGTTTGACTATTGACGGAACTTTATAATGCATACAAGATTTAATGTCACAGTCATTATTAAAAATGAGATGTAGCACTAACATACTTGTAATGTTTATATTAAAAAACAACACATCCATTTTGAAAATAATATTTTTCCTTCAATTTTACATCAGAGAAAAAAATTTAAAAAAACTTGATGATTTATTTGTAGTTAACCATGTTTGTGGCAACATACCAAATAAAAGATTTTATTTTTCCGGTAAATAAAACCAGGGTCTAGCAGTTTACACAAAATATGGCAGACTCATGGTCTACACCACAGTTTTGTAAGTGGCCAGTATTAAAAACACTTGAAATACGTTTTTACCAGATCATCTAAATTGTTTGTAAGTTCACAATGTCAACATCCATGTCTTGTAAATTGCTTATAATTACATCTATTTCAATCAATTTTATAAAGAAGTTAAAAAGGACTGAGCTGAATAATTTAGACCAAATAGTCTCACTGGAATTTTTTTCCAAATCTGATTTTATTTTTACCTCTTGAACAGTAGCTTAACCAAACAGTTGGCAGCTATGCACAGAGCTTTTATTTACGTTGTGTGGGTGTTCACCATACCAAATATGGCACTGTACCAAAGTAGATACCTTAAAAAAATAACCCTCGTACATCTGGTAGCATTAAACCAATTGAATGGAACTTTGTTGAAGTAAATACTGTGTACACTAAATTTAATAAATGCTTTATTCAGCAAACATTTTGGAACATACCGTAACAAAAAATGGTTACAAATTCTTAGACTATGTCCCAGGAACTACGGTACTTAACCAATTATCAAATGTGGAGGTAAATGTTTTTTTGCTAATGCACTTTCTTTTAACACACATGATCCTATTTACTAAATTTTTGAGTACCACATCAAAACTACTTACACATATACATACATATACGTGTAAGTAATATATATGCTAATTAGTTATATTGTAAATGACTTTATATTGACAACTACCTCATAGATGACCACTACTTTATAATGAAGAATGGTGAAGTTACCTTTTTCTTGGGATTGACACATGGGTAGACAGAAGAAATGCCTGGTCCTGCAGACAGCTCCCGCAGCGTCGTAAAGAACTCACCAATCAACTTTTCTTCTCCATCATTATTCCAGTCGCAGCAAACTATCCTCATGCTCCGGTCATAATCTCCNACTCACCAATCAACTTTTCTTCTCCATCATTATTCCAGTCGCAGCAAACTATCCTCATGCTCCGGTCATAATCTCCGTTACACAGAAGCCTTACAGGGATTATGAACTTCTTCCAGTGAGGGTTCAGTGTTCCTTCTATCACCTCCAACCAACACAAACAACTTAAACCATTAAAATCTACCAGAAAAAATCTGAGGGTTATACTATTTTATTCAAAATTTTTGTAAAATTTCTAATTGACAAAGTGCAATAATGTATTCATCAAATTTAATACCATTTCCATCGGATATAAAACACAATAATATATACTGATAGCTCTTGTTTACACTTTTCACGAGATCAGGAAAGGTGGTTGCAAAATGCAGGAAATTGTGGAAAGAGGGAAATTTATTCTGTAAAATCAATAAATGGGATTAAATAAAATAGGTAAAAATTGCATGTCAGTGTATAATCTAGGGGTGTAGAAAAGGGGTTCCACTATGTTTCTAGACATTTCCAGTTTTAATTGTAATTACAAAAGTGAGCAAGCATAACTACGAAATTCTTCTCTCAAAGNATGTTTCTAGACATTTCCAGTTTTAATTGTAATTACAAAAGTGAGCAAGCATAACTACGAAATTCTTCTCTCAAAGTATAAAACTATACCTTACACTAATATAGGTATCACATAAACAGTTACATTGAACTCAAGCTCAGAACTATTCATATCTGCAATGGAAGTCTGTTGCTTATTGACTGCACCATAAGTTTTGAATGGTGTGACGTAGGACATTTTACAGGATAAGGCACAAGTTGTGCAACATAAGCATTTAGAATGAACTGTTATCATTACCATACCAGTGTAGCTACAACAGAACCTTACTAAAACGAGCCCTCATGGTTTCCAAAAATAAGGTCATAATGTCAGGTTGGTCGCTATAGATATTCTGGAGAATTATGAACAGCTTCTGACCCACCCCCAACCCCTAGGCATAAAATTCACATAAAATAAGTCAATGTTCAATCATCTCTAAAACGAAAATGACAATTTTTTTNCCAACCCCTAGGCATAAAATTCACATAAAATAAGTCAATGTTCAATCATCTCTAAAACGAAAATGACAATTTTTTTAAATTAAACAGGATGTCATATCAGATTCCATTTTGGAATTCCCTGACTTTTCCCTGTTTTATAATGCTTAAAAGATNAAATTAAACAGGATGTCATATCAGATTCCATTTTGGAATTCCCTGACTTTTCCCTGTTTTATAATGCTTAAAAGATAGACATTACAACAAATGTACATGAAATTCCGAAAAAGCGCAGCTATGTTGGAAAAAATAAAGTTGCTGCGAAGAAGAAAGAATTCAGTATGATATACTACATTAAACACATCAGAGTTTGCAGAGATAAATTTTTGTTCAAACATTCCAGATATCAACAAAGCGAGTAAACACAGCTTTGTGCAAAGTCAAGTCAGCACGGCCGGTCCTCGATGTAGGCAAAGTAAGCAGCCGCATAGGGCGCCAAGCAATGGGGGCACCTAAAAAGCCATAAAACTCTTTTATGTACATACAGCGAATATATAAAGAAAGAGCAAAAGAATTGACTGGGAATTCTTTTTAAAAGAATAGCAAAAGTATAATTCTAAATAAATAAAAATAATAATCTTGCTAAAAGGCGTTCTTTAAGCACTTCATAATTACACAATTCAGTGAAACTAGTTATGAAAAAGAAAGTGTTGCAGAGGGAAGGGACATGACTGCCCTGCCGCCTTTGCTCGCTGACATAGTGAGAAGTAGATGACACCCCTGTCGAAGATTAATGGACTCGTCTCATCTGTTTCTCGCCAAACGCCACCACTACCGGCACTGAAGTTATTCATCGAACTCAAGAGTGCTGAGCCATCGTGTGACAAGCAAGTGGCTTGGTGATCTACTACTATGCAACTGTTAAGTTTCATAAAAGTCTATCATTGATTATAGGGAAAGAAAACTGTTTTTTATATTTGGAGTAATAAACTTTTTGATGTTTTATGATTGTTTTAAAATGTAATGGCCGATTCAAAGAAAAAATCTGGAGCATTTCACCGGAAAAGAAA
>NQII01004612.1:128754-139785 GCA_002778355.1 Clitarchus hookeri | reverse complement strand
GGAAGGAAAAAAATCCCCTAACAAAAACTTGACGATACAAGTCTAACAAATAGTGAGTTGTCAATATCAGTCGCAATGAATGAAGTATGTAGAAGTTTTGAAAATGTCAGAACTGTAAGTAGATTTATACTATGTAAAATTTTTATTTAGCTTATGGTATTAAGCCAGTCTTTATACCGTGCTCGCTTGTAGTTATTGATGTTTCATACTAATAATCAGTCTCTACGGATTTTAAATTTAAGTTTTGAAAATAAGTATATTATACTAAAAATGAGAACACATATGAGTGACAAAGGCATTTACAACATTGTTATTATGAATACATAAACAATTTCATATAATTACATTTTTATTGTTTTACCTATTTTCTGAATACAACAGAGATCAAACTACTGCAAAGTAACAGAATGGCATTGACCTTCATTACAGATATGCAATGACAAGATGCGAATCGCAAAAAGATTATATATCTCGAATGGAATTTTATGAACATTTACCGCTGTATGAATATTCCGTGAAACCAAATGTTTCAAATACACTTAGCAAAAATTTTTAAGAGTTAAATAAATAGATACAAATATATTAAAAATGTGAATTTTAAAAACATTTATAAAAAAGCTGCCGCCTACTTACGTAATTTTAAAATGAAAGCTTTTATTTAATATTGCAGAGAGTGGGAAATGATGAGCACAAACCAATTATCTTAAAAAATGAATATCTACTATGCAAGGTAGGTTGGCATAATTTCTTTAAAATGGACTCTCCTTTCGTGTGTGTTTAAATAAAGTGCTTAGGTTGGTCAACCAATCAGAAACAATTACCCCGCATGGGTTTGTTTATCAGTTTATGCAAGAATTGAAGTAAGAATTAAAGCAATATACAGTTGATTCCCTATCTACTGTTTTTCAGGGGACTGTCAAAAAATTTCCATACATGCGGGATTTCAGTAAATGATCGTCCTGACATGTACATCAATAAAATACAATTTCTGACCTTATTAGACTTGGTTTTGAGTATAATGAGAGCTGTACATTATCTGTGAATAAAGTTGGGCAAATAAACACAATAAAAATGGAAATTTTAGAAAAAGTATTANTGAGAGCTGTACATTATCTGTGAATAAAGTTGGGCAAATAAACACAATAAAAATGGAAATTTTAGAAAAAGTATTACTGTATTACTATTACTGTAAATAATACATTTAAAAACATTTCACCTAAACTCATTAAAATTAATAATATAACATCTCAAAATACTATATTATAATTGAATGTAATCTGACACCAACTTTCAAACCCTCTGAAAATCAAAATAATATGACACCGAATGCAAGTCAAATTTTGAATGTCCCGCGCCTACTCAATCAGCTGAGAGCGCGTGGAGNGAAAATAATATGACACCGAATGCAAGTCAAATTTTGAATGTCCCGCGCCTACTCAATCAGCTGAGAGCGCGTGGAGAATTTATCGATCGAGCAGTGTGTGCATGGCGGCAGGCGCAGAAGGGGAAGCGGCAGGACGATTAACCCTCCAAACCTCCCTACATGTTGCCGACACCTTACGCGCGTGGCAAATGCTGTCTTTTAAAGTAATTAATTATATTTCACTGCAAAAAACTTGTAATTTTGAGACAGAAATGAATAAATAGGGAAATTAAAATTTATTTCTTCATTGTCTTTAATAATTAATCATTCAAAACCACGTCCTCTGATTTTCCCTGTCGCGAGTTACACTGCACTTGGACTCGGTGCTTACCCATTTTTAGACCACCAAAGGTGTCGATAGGCCCATTACATTTTAACAGTTTATTCAAAAGACGCGTGAATACTTAAATAAATTAATATAAATTGTCCTATTTCTCCCCAGGAAGTTACTAAAAATGAACATTAAGCTCGGTAATACAAGTTGCACGATGTTCAAACAATTTTTGGTGAAAAGGGGAGATCAAGTATATGCTTCTGGGCATATCAATTTATTCGTGAAGATGCTGTCCACTGAGTTAAATTAATATTAAGTTTTAAAATCATGTTGATTTTATGCCAGATACAATGAAACACCAACCTTACAGGAAAAAAGACCTAAAATCTCAACAAAAAAAATACTTTGCAAATAATGATTCCTCGTTAAAATGTATTGCATAACATTTTCAGTCGAAACTTTTGCTTTGAAATACAAGTGATAATGATAGGTGCAACTATTTTGAGCGACGGATACTCTTAATAAAATTTTTACGTTACCAGGTGCACTTTATTTGCTCTGTGGCAGGCATGTGAAGGCAAGCACACGTTCCTGAGAGAGAGAAGACATGCTTGTTCTTTTGCTGCACAACAGTTTCCCCTTTTAAAGGAATGTAAGGGGAGGAAGGAAGGTGAATGGCTGAGAGAGAGAGAGACAGAAAGAGGGGTGAGAGAGAGAGAGAGAATGCTAGATCACCATGCTGGTTGCTAGGTAAACACTTTCCCTCTTGTCAGGCATGTAAGGAGAGGTAGCAAGCCAGACTCGCACGTTGCACCACGCCGCAGACAGACGTGTTGGGATAAAGACAGACAACACACCGCAGAGCAGTGATAAACAGCAGCACGCGTATCGTATTTCACATCTAGTTACTAGACGTTTGCAAAAACCACTGGCTTAACCTTTTAACCGCAGTTGACTCCTATATAAGTCTGCCAAGATCGGATCATGCAGACGGTGGACTGCTGTAGAAGTCGGCCGGGAATAAGACCTTCCCGCCGTGGACTGCTCTAGCATCCAGCCCACTCCACCTCTTTACCGTTTTGCTACGGTAAACTGCCATGGAAGTCCGACTTGGTGCTGTCTAGCCGGCTCTCTGGAGACTTGTAGTACAGTTCATTGCAGCTAGATGTCATCAGTATTCACTCAGCGACGATGGGGCCTGCGGAGGCTCTTTTGCTCTCAATAAACAGTTCTGTCTTGCCTGTGCCTTTGGCTGTAGACGTGTAAACACATGAATACAGTGTGGGATTGACATTTCCTTCATTATAATGAAAATTAATTACGTTTTATGTCTGTGTTTGGCTGTCGGGATGTAAACAGGGGAGTACAGTGCAAGTTGACATTTTTTTATTATAATTGAAAATCATTTATTGTTTTTACANAGAGCCAGACATAAGATGTTCTTATACATACATTTGATGTTTCTAATGGATGCTGTTAGCATACAAAATTTGGTTGGATTTTGTTAAATTGTTTAATATGTATAACATACTGCTCTAAATTATTTATACCGTATTTATATATTTTTTAAATGCACCTGACACTCTTAAATGCCGCCAGGGTACAAAGTTAAGTTGAAATTTGATACATTGTTTCATAGATATAGCATACTAAACTAAAATGTTTATACAGCTACCATTTTAATAATAAGTTTTTGACTTAACTGAAAACATACTAATTTACATGGCGTGCTGTAGTACTACATATCTGCCAAATATGGTAGGAATTGGTTCATTACTTCACATGATACGACATAAAAATTTTGTTTTAATGTGGCTGTATCTTACAAAATGGTGGACAAAACACTTGCGTATTGGCATATCTGATGCTTGTAATAGATACTTACAGCGTACAAAGTTTGTTCGAAATTGGTCAATCAATATGGTAGATATAGCAAATTAACATAACATATTACTTCCCCGCTATTTTAAAAATAATTGCCTTATCCATTTAGATTGCATTGGTTTATATGGATTATCACAGTATTATTTACGTGCCAAATTTGATGGGAATCAGTTGAGTACATCCAGAGATATAACTTAAAAGGGTTATTTTTTCATATAATGCTTTCTTTCGAAATGGCGGACACACAGTGTAATAATATTACTCTCTAAGTTCACTGCTTACATGATGTACTGTCAGTGGCCTCAGTGGTTGAGTGATTAGACTGCCCGCCTCCCACCAAGGCGAACCGGGTTTAATCCCTTGCCGGGTCAATCCCGGATTTTTGCGAGTGGAAATCATGCTGCTTGGAAATCACGCTGCTGGTCGGCGGGTTTTCTCGGAGATCTCCCATTTCTCCTGTCCGTGCATTCTGGTGCTGCTCCATTCTCACCTCATTTCACACTCACCGGCTCTCAAGACCTCGTTAACCCTTTAACCACGGTGTAGAAGTCTGCCAAGATCGGACCATGCAGACGGTGGACTGCTGTAGAAGTCGGCCGGGAATAAGACCTTCCCGCCGTGGACTGCTCTAGCATCCAGCCCACTCCACCTCTTTACCGTTTTGCTACGGTAAACTGCCATGGAAGTCCGACTTGGTGCTGTCTAGCCGGCTCTCTGGAGACTTGTAGTACAGTTCATTGCAGCTAGATGTCATCAGTATTCACTCAGCGACGATGGGGCCTGCGGAGGCTCTTTTGCTCTCAATATACAGTTCTGTCTTGCCTGTGCCTTTGGCTGTAGACGTGTAAACACATGAATACAGTGTGGGATTGACATTTCCTTTATTATAATGAAAATTAATTACGTTTTATGTCTGTGTTTGGCTGGCGGGATGTAAACAGGGGAGTACAGTGCAAGTTGACATTTTTTTATTATAATTGGAAATCATTTATTGTTTTACATAGCATCCCGGGTTTTTTTGTTACGTTGCTTTTGTCAGTTATATAATTTTTATAAAATGAGTAAACGTTTTTACACAACCGAAGAAGCCTTGCAGTTGCTGTTAGACAGTGACTTTGAGGTCAGTAGTGATGAATCTGAAAATTAATCATTACCAGAACCATCTGCTTCTGCACAACAATCAACGTCTTCAGGCCCTTCAACAGCACCAGACGCAGGATTTTCTGACAATTCATCAAAGGACGATGAAGAGAATGCAGAAGCCATCACGCCTCCACAAGCAAAATGGAAACTGGTGTGATCAAGTAGAAATATAACACCACAAAAACATCAGTTTTCCACTACAGATTCTGGACTGAAGAGTGAAGTTGATACAACAGTTTTTGTAGTTTCTTTTCCTTGTTTGTAAGTGAACAAATTGTAACTCATATTTGCCACAAAACAAATAAATAATTTACACAAAGGTTTGACGGACAGAACAAAGAAAGAGTGGACAGACCTGAACCCAAATTAATTATTTATTTTTACACCTATCTCTTTCTTTATGACCAGGGTGAAACAGTTGGCGTTATCGGAGTACTGGTCAAAACATCCTCTTCTGAAAACTCAGATTTTTTTCACAACTTCTTTCACGGGATAGTTGTTTGTCTATCCTAAGGTTCCTACACTTCTGTAATAATAAGACTATTCAAACTTCATCCCATTTTGGATCACTTTCGCAGTGTTTTCAAACAACATTTGTAACCATTTGAAAACCTATGTATAGATGAATCAATCGTTCTGTTCAAAGGCATCTAAAAATAAAACCGTTCCTCCCAGCAAAGCAAAACAGTTTTTTGGAATAAAAATTTTTTAATTTGTGTTGTTCAAACAAATTATATTTTGGACTTTGTCATTTATTGCGGAAGTGACACGGATCTCACCAAACACCATCTTGGCATCTCCGGAAACGTCATCGCAACTCTACTTGAGCCGTATTTGCAGAAAGGGCATACATTATTTTGTGATAGATTGTATACGAGCCCCGCTTTTTCCTGCTGGCTGTACAATCGGGCAACTAATGCCAACTAATGGCACAGTGTGATACAAACGGAAGGACATGCCCAAAATGGCAGAAAAACTACTAAAAGGACAACTTACATTCAGGTCTCTCTCAGGCCTAATGTTGCCAATGAAACGGTGTGACAGACAGGATGTCTACATGCTGTCCACTTTCCACTCAGCAGATATGCAAGAGACATCTAAAAAGGAATACAGAACAGGTGCAAAACGTATTAAATCTTCGGTTGTGATAGATTACAACAAATCAGTAGGAAGCGTTGACCAAAGTGATATGATTATGAAAACTGTAGGAAAGTATCGGGAAAAGCACCAAATGCTACCGGAAACTTTTTTTTCCACATAATAGACATGTCTTCGTTGAATGCAATTTGTCTGTACAAAATGACTTTGGGTAAAGTGCTATATGCAAATTTCTAATTGGGCTTGATTCAGGAAATTTTGGAAAAATACAAATTCGACAAAAGAAGAGCAAGTGGGGGTGGCAGACAAAGTGATGTTCCACAAAGGATGTCTGCTGGACTTCATCTTCCTGGACAACTACTAAAGTATGCAACATGCATTGTTTGCAAGAAAAAATATGGCAAACGAAAATAGACAAGAATGTTCTGTAAAGCCAGCAAACAAATACTATGTGAATTCCCATGTTTTGTTATGTACCACGAGGTGAAAAATATATTTCCTGGTGTTGATTCATTAATAATGATGCAAACATTGATAAATGATGTAGGGTCACAATGGGGAAAAAAACTGTTTATTTCAGCAGTGCGACTCATAAATAATAATGTAAATATTGTGTGTAATACAAATGTTGAATGTTTTCAATAGAAAACAAAAAATAACAAGCAAAAACTGTGTTTAGTTCTGCGAGTACCACGGCCATAACAGGCGATCGCAAATTGGATGGGTTGTGGTCATAAGAGGCCCATTCAGGGGGCTCGGCTGGCCGGCCGGCCTCAAAGTCACCCACTACACTCTCGGCTCACGTCTTTAAAGGGTTAAGAGCCACCCAAATCTCTCAACATGATGTACTGATAACTTACTAAATTGGGTTTAAATAGGTTTAATTGTTTTTGAGATATGACATAGTATTCAACATTTTAAAATAACCGCCTTTTTGAAAATAAGTACTTGGTGTAGTCAGAAATTATAAAAACTAGGTGTCCTTACTAAGTACTATATGTGTACTGACTTTGGTGAAATTGGGTTCACGGGTTCAATAAATTTTAGGTTGGGAGACACATGCACTCATGCATGCGTGCAAACACACACACACACACAGTGTGTGANATAAATTTTAGGTTGGGAGACACATGCACTCATGCATGCGTGCAAACACACACACACACACAGTGTGTGAGTGACTGAGTGAGTGTGGGTGTGAATTAATTTCCATTGCTTTGATTTTACGTTTATATACTTTTCTCCCAATCAGTGTAAGATGTTGCCCATGGTAAACATGAATGAAAGTTTTCAATACTCTACCGATGAACTGAGCAAAATTACCTTCTGCAAATTTAACAAGTTTTCACACAATTCCATCAAANTTTTCAATACTCTACCGATGAACTGAGCAAAATTACCTTCTGCAAATTTAACAAGTTTTCACACAATTCCATCAAAGGACAGTAAATGCTAATTTCTATTATTTTTTTGCTGAGTCTAGTGTTGCCAATTCTTTCAATTTAATATTTCTGAATTATTTTACTGTCTGAAACAATATTCTTTGTATTAACACAATTTTTACAATTATAGTTAAAGTTCAGATTTTATTTGCTAGTCAGTAATTTTCTTGATAATTAAAGCCCGCTACTACTGTCTCTGCCAATTATGATTTCTAGTAGCTATTGAGTTCTTGTATTCTTATTTATTGCCAGTACATCTTTTGTCTTTAAAAGTAGTTGTTTAGTTGACAGATTTGAGCTGCTCTTAATAACGAGGTCTTGAGTGCCAGGGTAAAATGAAATGAGAATGGAGCAGCGCCGGAATGCAAGGGCAAGAGAAACGATAGATAATACCTTTTAAAACCCGCCGACCAGCGGCATTGTTTGGCACGATACCCTTTTGCAAAAATCTGGGAGTGACATGGCCGGGAATCAAACTTGATTCGCTTTGGTGGGAGACGAGCAGTCCAACCGCTCTGCCACTGCGACCTCTACATGTAGTAGTAATCAAAATGAATAGTGTTATGCAAATTGAAGTGTTTATCCTTGTGCAGTGTTTTGTTTGTTTAGTAAGTGGGCAAGTTTTCGCACATAATTTCTTCTATCCTTTTTGGCTAGGATATCTTGCTATACCTCAGCCTAGCTGTCTCATAGTTTTGCAAAATTTAATTAATTTTTTCTTTTTATTTATGGAACATTGCATTTAACAGGCTTGTTGGTACCAAATTATCATTGTGGAAATTAAGAATCGATGTACTTACATGTGTTACTTGCTATATGGAACTATTATTCCTTTCAAGTTTGCATTTATTGATGCTTCTGAGATGTCCCTAAAATTGATTAGCTAAAAATATTTTACATAAAATATGTAAGTTAGCTGTTGTTGGTGTGGTTCCCAAAATAAATTTTTTTGGTGTAATTTTTAAAATAATTTAAAATTTTGGAAAAAAAATTTTGTTGATGATGTGTAAGTGAAAGGTACTTATTTTCAGATCACTTATATGCTGTGATGTCTTGTCAAAATCGGACCCAATGTGTGTTACATACATCCGTCCATTTGGTGAGACTCGCTGGGTTGAATATCATCGTACCGAAGCAATCAACGAATGCCACGACCCAGTGTTTGTGTTGAAGCCGGTAATGTCGTACAGCTTCGAGGAGCAGCAATACCTGAGGTTCGAAATGTATGACACAGACTCCACAAGCATGGACCTCAGCGACCATGACTTTTTGGGTGCTGCCGTGTGCACATTAGCACAGATTATATCCAGTGGAAAGGTCCAGCACAAATTTACTTTTCCTGTGTTTTATTTAGTAGCTGATGTTTTGTTATGTGATTTTACTGTGGGGCTCTTTCTATAGTAGCTAGTTATTTATTTATGTTTCTACTATACAAGTACTAATTTTAAACTGGTATCCTAAATCGATTTGGTGAGAAAACAATTTTTTTAATCCCTCTGTTGCATGGTCAAAATATAGAAGGCAAAACTAGTATGTAATTCAACTCTCACATTCCAATTTAGAATGCTATATTGAAAACATAGAGTACGTAGTTTACTAGCTTTTTATCTTTTAGAACATATAGTAACAATCAGAGTGGACAACCAGCCGGCTGAACCATTGCATTCAGTACATAAAAATAAATGTTTGAAACCCTGCTTAGTTTAGTTTTCCTTGCCACTGTGGATCCAATAACTACATGTAAATATAAACATTAGAATGGGGCTATTTACTAGTATCCCTATGNTTCCTTGCCACTGTGGATCCAATAACTACATGTAAATATAAACATTAGAATGGGGCTATTTACTAGTATCCCTATGCCTGTCAGGGGAAACTGAAAGTTTTGCCAACGTGCCAGTTGTTAGCTCCCAGCAGTGGTTATCAAACTTTTCTTTACCACAGACCTCTAGATGTATGATGCCAATGTGACATGGACCTATTGTCTAGACAACTCTTCACTTAAAGTACCAAATTGTAAGAATNGTAGATGTATGATGCCAATGTGACATGGACCTATTGTCTAGACAACTCTTCACTTAAAGTACCAAATTGTAAGAATAATAATTTAACAACTCGTTAAAATGTATTATCGTCTTTGTATTAGTACTTAATAAGTACTAATATTTTATTATATTTTACAACACAAAAGAAAATTGTAAATTACCTAACAACATTATATAGAATTGAATAAACTTGACGCAATTCCCCACCTGTGGCACACAGAGTGGTTCATAGGGTCGGAGTTAGTTCATTCAGGCACAGACTAAAAGGTGCCTTGAAGGTTGAGGGTAAATCACACAATGACTTCATCATGACTTCTTAGTTTGCAACAGGTTTATTGAAAGGGAATTTGCTTATACATTCCTGGCACTGTTGCGGGAATTTACACATACTTTAACGCCCTGCGAGTTCAAGGTCTGAAGGGCTGGTTACGTTTCTGACGCCGTAGGGGCATTAGGTGTCAGGACAGGTCCCTGAATGATGACGGGGTTACTTATCTGCACATGTTGCGTGGTAGTTGTTCTGGTAGTTGATGGGTCTGGTNAGGTCCCTGAATGATGACGGGGTTACTTATCTGCACATGTTGCGTGGTAGTTGTTCTGGTAGTTGATGGGTCTGGTAAGCTGGATGGCCCTGCTAAAGGCCCTCTGTGGTTGGCTTGTTGCACGCAGCTGGCTTCCTCTCGACGTGGCGCCCNTGGATGGCCCTGCTAAAGGCCCTCTGTGGTTGGCTTGTTGCACGCAGCTGGCTTCCTCTCGACGTGGCGCCCCTCGATGAGGCTCACCACTCGCTCCCGTTCTCGGCGTAGGGTAGTAACTGACTGCTTACTACCCTACCACGTCCCGGTGAGGGGCCCCGTGGGCTCCACCCGTCCTTCGTGGCTACGGGCTGCACTGGACAATCCTACTAGCTCGACATGGCACTTCTCGATGAAGTTCACCACTCGACTCCGCCTTCTCGGTGCGTTGCAACTGACTGACTTATGCGGTAACTGGCTGGCTAACTTGCGTCCCGACGTGGTGAAACTACACCTCCGATATGACTCTGGTAACTGTCTCTGAATCGGCCCTGCGTCTCGCGTTTCGCATCTTGCGTCCCGATTTGGCTGACCCCTTAATGTCGCGACTGACTACCTTCCTGCGCATTCCGGGGTGGCAGTACTACTCCCGCTACTTAATGCTCGTTACTTCGACTGACGGACATAGCTGACCTCTCTCTGCGCTGTACTGACGAACTGATGTACTGTTGTGGCCGGGGGTCCGATCTCCCCCGGCCGCTCTCTGCGCGACTGATTTGTAACTGTCCACTGATACCGAACTAACCTCTCTGCGCGGCGATATTCAACTGATCTGGTCTCTTTGCTGTAATCTTCTGACTTAATTCCACCCTCCCCGCAAAGAGGCTTATATCCTTTCTAGCCTAATTTCCTGCACGCGTCTCTCTTGTTGGGGGAGGGGGTGGGTGGTGTCCTTTCAAAGCTTGTCAGCTTTTTCTTCCGCGGTGCGTGTTTTCTGACTTCAGGCAAACTACTACGCCTGACTATCTCGTGATTTTCCGGCGTTCACAAATTTTACTTGGCTTTGGTAAGGGGAGCTGGGTGGTGGGTGGGAGGAAGCCTGCGTGGCAGCGACACGTGTAAGGCTTGACCTCGGGCTCCTACCTCGGCTTGCCCTTTCCCTGCGGGGATTACAATAGACACGTATCTCTCTACACTGGTTTAAGCT
>NQII01004612.1:53168-128650 GCA_002778355.1 Clitarchus hookeri | reverse complement strand
TTTTTTTTTTTTTACATTTCTGTAGACCTACTCTATTCTGTGTCCGTGCTCACCTCGTCTCTGGCGGCGCGGCTAGCGCGACGTGTTTCTTGCGCGGCTGTCCCGTGGATACATGCCAGCTTTAACTCCCCCACTCTACTGACTGTCCCTTCCTTCGCGGTCTTCCTATCTGGCTATTACTCAAGGACCTGCTTCATCTCCACGGTTAAAAGGCGTGCCCTT
Organism: Clitarchus hookeri; assembly: GCA_002778355.1. Taxonomy (NCBI): domain Eukaryota; kingdom Metazoa; phylum Arthropoda; class Insecta; order Phasmatodea; family Phasmatidae; genus Clitarchus; species Clitarchus hookeri. The sequence continues at coordinate 128,428 of NQII01004612.1, read as the reverse complement.
ACCTGTAACAAGGGCCTAACACTCCAGCTCTGCGGGTTACTAAACAAGGCTTCTATTCTTATTCACAAAAAAACTGACGGACTTTTACCTGGGTTCTATTCCTGCCGTCGGCTGTATGTTACAGTACAGTGTAACTCCTGGCTACCTATTTGAACTCGCAAATACATATAATACATAGGGCGATACACTTCTCAGACATTCTTACCTTACAAAGCTTCTTACACGGTTACACTCCAATTTACAGGGTTACACAATTATACAAAATTACCTACAGTGATCTATCCAGATCACTACACTTCTACCTTATTCGTTCTTCTGTGCTTCAGTTTCCTGGTAAGGCGGAAACATTCTTGATGTATGCAAACCAACAGGTGGCTTATGGCCGGTATGTATTGTACAGCTGGCAATCTTTACGTTTTGGTGACAGGAATTAATTTTACGTTAAGGACGACTGCACAGGTCATCATAGGAAACAACTCTTACCTACTAGGCTGGTAACGCTGTTCAAGGGTTCACACTCATTTCTGGCACTCCTGCCGCTTTTTAACAAATGGTCTGCCGATAATACACAAAGCACACTGACTCATGGTACGTTTTACTATTAAGACGACTCACAGGTCGTGGAAGAACAAAAAATAAGACCCTTATCTGTCTCTCAGCTGTTGCCCGCGGCGTTTGCCGTTAGGGCAATGTAAACATACAACTCTCTCTGTAAAAAACTTAGGATCACTTTCTACTCCGGTGCCCTGCTGATGGAATATATTGGGTACCTTGTAAATTTTTTAAAATTACACTCAGGCACACTTAAGTGTGGCATCTACATGTCTTTCGGCTGAAGGCCTGACGTCACAGGCAAATTGTAGACAGTATGTCGCACTAGGTTGCGGCGCACTTAGGTTGGCTGGCAGGTCGGGTAACCTGACCTAGTTTTCGCAGCGGGTGACATGGGTACACTTTTCATGTGAATAATTTATTTTATCCCAAATGAGGTGTCACTTCTTCAATGATGATATCTTTAACTCTTTTCCAAAATAGATAATTGATCAGAATCATTGTATACTTCATTTAACATTACAGTTGCCAATTTTTGTGGGTTGAAAAAACCCAATATACACTGAAGAGCCAAAAAAATGGTACACCTGCCTAATATCATGTAGGGCCCCGGCAAGCACGCAGAAGTGCCGCAAGACGACGTGGCATTGACTCGACTAATGTCTGAAGGTATGCAGGAGGCAATTCACACCATGAATCCTGCAGGGCAGTCCACAAATCCATAGGAGTGCGAGGCGGTGGAGATCTTTTCTGAACAGCACATTGCAAGGCATCCCAGATATGCTCAACAATGTTCATGTCTGGTGATTTAGGTGGCCAATGGAAGTGTCTAAAGTCAGAAGAGTGTTCCTGGAGCCACTCGGTAGCAACTCTCGACGTGTGGGGTGTCGCATTGTCCTGCTGGAATTGTCCACGTCCGTCGGAATGCACAATGGACATGAATGGGTGCAGGTGATCGGACAGGATTCTTACGTATCTGTCACCTGTCAGAGTCGTATCTAGATATATCAGGGGTCCCATTTCACGCCAACTGCTTACGCCCCATACCATGACAGAGCCTCCACCAGCTTGAACAGTCCCCTGTTGACATGTAGGGACCATGGATTCATGAGGATGTCTCCATTCCCGTACACGTACATCCGCCCGATACAATTGGAAAAGAGACTCGTCAGACCAGGCAACGTGTTTCCAGTCATCAACAGCCCAATGGCTGTGTTGGCAGGCCCAAGCGAGGCGTAAAGCTTTGTGTCGTGCTGTCAACAACGGTACACGATTGGGACTTCGGCTCTGAAAGCCCATATCAACGATGGTCCGTTGAATAGTTCGCACGCTGGCACTTGTTGATGCCCCAGCATTGAAATCTGCGCCAATTTGAGAAAGGGTTGCACGTCTGTCATGTTTAATGATTCTCGTCAGTCATCGTTTGTCCCGTTCGTTCACGATCTTTTTCCGGCCGCAGCGATGTCAAAGATTTGATGTTTTACAGGATTCCCGATATTAACGGTACACTCGTGAAATGGTCGTACGCGAAAATCTAAATTTTATCGCTACCTCGGAGATGCTATGTCCCATCTCTCATGCACCGACTATAACACCACGTTCAAACTCACTTAAATCTCGATAACCTCGATAGCAGCAGTAACCGATCTAGCAACTTTGCCAGACGCTTGTTGTCTTATATAGGCGCTGCCGACCGCATTACGTTACTCTGATTGGTTCCGTACCTCTGTTATTAGCATACGCATGCCTATAACAGTTTTTTTTGGCTCTCCAGTGTATGTTGTGTCAGTATACATTAAAAACATAGAGAAAGAAGAAATCTGTTAGTATTGACTACTATGAAATACTTCTTTTAGGCTGTTGGCAGCTAACTGAGCAATTTTGAAAGCTTCCTAAGTTTCTACTTTCTGACCATTTGTATCCTTACAGCTCATGAAGAATTAACATTGCCATGGAACCAGTCATTTTGTAGGTACATAAATCTAGTAAAACCGTGAAATTGTTAGGAATATAAATGTTATTATATTAGTGTGCAGATTGAAAGTTGAAACGTGTGTTAAACATTAAATAGTAGTAGTTAGTAGTAAACAAAATAGACTACTTATCCTTCCCTCACCATGTGGTTTCCATCTGACTGTCAAAACATGTTTTGTCTGTAATGACGGACATTGACGAGGCGTTAAACCCTTCCTACTTACACCAAAACCTGTCGCTCGCCAAGTTTCTCATCCATAGTTAAGGAGAAAAATTATTGATTTTGCCGTATACATTTTTTATTACTGTAATGAACATAAGTTGATTAAGATCCATAGTGTATTCACTTGAAAATAATGTTTGATAAGTTGCAGTTTTATTTTCCAGCAAACAGAAATAATACACTATAATGCTCACGAAAATTAGCAATATTATAATATTAGTTTGATTTGTGATGGTAATATGTTCATAATATTACCTCATTTTTTCTGTCAAATACATTCATATGGTCACAATATAGTCAACACATCATATTGAAATTCAATATCACAAATACTGAAACTTTATTTTCATCAAAAGACTGAATTCTTATATCCCTTTTCACAGAATACACTTAACTAGTCGTGTTGCTGGGTGTGTGCTTGAAAGCATGACATAAAACTGTGGTGTATTGTTTATTATAGACTGCGTATTTGGTTTAACATCTTTAATGATATGTTAATTGAATTGTAGTTCTTATGCAGTAACAGTTTGGATGATACAGCATATATATGAAACTTAAATAATTATGAATTCGGCAACATTTTCAGACAGCACATTTGCATTCATAAAAATAAAGTATTTTGCGATTAAAAGTGGCTTCTGCTTGTTATAAAGGCGAGATCAGGTAGTTTACAGTTAGCACATGCAACGAGGCTATTTATGAACTAACTGCTTTACTAAGTTTGCCATAAAAATGAAACCCAGCACAAAACAATGCGTGGTTTTAATACATAACATTTATTTTTGCCTTGTAACTGAAGTGGGAGGGGAGGCACGAAATACAGGCAAGCCGGCCTCAGAAAGACTTAGTGATTAGTGGCCAAATCAAAATTATTAGCGAGCCGAATCGCTGCATACTTAAAAAATATAGAGAGTTCACAGAAAATATAAAACTCTGGGAATTAATTTATATATTTATATTTTACATATGCAAAACAAGTTGTTTCATGGAGGCATGGCTTCCAAAGTATGCTGGAGTGAGCTTTTACTTTTTTAAAAGTAAATTTTTTGTCTCGTACTGGCTTGAAAGAACTCTGGTTGGAAATATATACCGTCAAATTAATATAGAAATGTTTTATAAATGCTCGAGAAAGATCTGCTGCCTATTGAGTTAATATGAAGCATGTACGTACATTGTGATGTTATCACTAGCTACATTGCATGATGAAGAGAGAAACAAAGTGAAATAATCACACATGGTTTAAGTTGCATTTAATTTGAAACACCTACATATAATTTTAGAACAAAGTTTAGTTTGTTACACTAAAACAGCTATTTTGTACTGACATAAAATACATCAACAATTTGTTTAAGAACTCCTCTTTGCCTGTGTATTTCTTCAATGTCTGTTTTACAAATGCAGGGCTGTAAGAATAGCCAACATGAAATTATCTTTCAATTGTTCATTCATCAGCTGATGCAGGATTTGCACCAACAATAACTAAAATGGCAAAGTTATCACGAGACTTATATAACCAGGAGGGGGGAAAGGTAATGTGTGTAAGTTGTGCTGTTATTTGCTGGCATTGTTGCTGATAACTACGCAAAAAGTGAGGTAGGTGAAGAGGGGGTGGGTGTAGTACAGAGCTTCCCTCCGTGATGTCACATGTCGCCTGCCGGGCAGGCTGACCTGCGAGCGCCGGGCTTACTCCAAACCACCACTACCACGAATTTTGCCACATATTTCTGCAGTTTTTCTTATTTTTCATATTGCGGTACACAAATTAAGAGTACCGACACTACAACCCATATATTTTATCTCTGTGGACTAGCAAACATGTTCTTAATTAATGTTTATTACATTTTTGCTGGGCTTTTTCTATTTTTTGTCAATTTTTGTGATTTGTTGATGGTTCCTGAGAATTGCCTCATAAAATTGCTGCCCTCGTTGAACCAACTATTCGTAAAATATTATTAAGTTGAATTTTGGTGCTGCCTGTTGTAACAATAGAACCCTACTAAAATGACTCCTTACGGTTTCTAGAAATAAGGTCGTTATGGCAGGTTGGTTACTATAAATATTTTGGAAAATTTTGTACATATTTTTACTTTCCCCCAATCCCTATACATAAAAATTTGCCATTTTTGCATGAAGTCCGTATTGAATAGTCTCTAGCGTGAAAATTACACTTTTTAAAATTAAATATAAATTTATTTATTGGGCAGACGTCTTCTGAAAAAGATGATATCCTAGAGATGTATGCATAGCCTCCCCTTGTCTCCCAAAATGTTACAAACATTGAGCGGCGCAAAGTTTTACGAAGCATTTTAAATCCATGTCTCTAGCGTGAAATAACACCTATTTTTGATTAACTACAAACTTATAACTTTTAATAAGCAGACATCACCAAAAAATTGATATCCGAGAGGCATATACTCTGCCTCGCCTTGTCTCCCAGAATGTTACAAACATTGAGTGGAGAGAGGTTTTACCAAGCATTGTAAGTCTAAGTGCAGTCATCTCTGGTGTAAAGTCAACATGATTTTTGAATGCAATATTATTTTAATTCAATAGTCAGATGCCTTCCTGATAAAATGATATCGTATCTCAGACATGTGTCCTTGACCTCCCCTTATCATCATACATAAATGTTTAAATATCGCTGCGACCGAGTGCAATGTCCATTTTCAGTAGCTTCTTCCGGGAAAATCCAAGGATTTGATACTGAAGTATTTATTTATTTTAAGAGGCACATGTCTTATGAATAAATTGATATCCTGGAAGAACACATACAAAACCTTTTTGTCTCCAAATAATTCGTAAGCACCGAGCAGCCATAACTTACAGCGACTGCCAAGTTCGAGTTATTAATTGCTGAGGGTCGTAAGGAAAACAATTTTAATGACCATATTTATTCACGTCTATCTTAAAAATTGCAAGTTTTTCAAAATGAAATATTATTATTCACTTTAAAATCTGACATAGGGGTCAACAATGTTCGATTTCCATGAAGTAACGCTGGTAGCTACTTCACAAATGCTGGATGGATTGGGAGAGGGAGGGCGACTGCTGGTAGTTTACTGTGTGCATGATTAATAACCTGCTAGGTGCCTACAGACCACACCCATGAACTGCTTGCATTTCCTCTCTCCTCCCACTTCCCCCTCCTACACCCCCGAAATATGACTTTGTGCATGATCAATACTGCTCTATAGGCGCTTACAACCACACCCATGGATTGCTTGCTTGTTCAGTATTAATTATTTCTAAGTACACAAACGCAGGCACCACTGCAGTAGACATTTTGATACGTTTCTGTTTGCAGATAATTTTGCTATCTTAATACCGTGGACAAATGTGATTTTTGCACTACTGTACCAAAATGAAATACACACATACTTCACAACACTTCAACATGCAAAATAAATCTTTTCATTATTTTTCTATTACTGTACGTGATATATGTTATTAAAATAAAGTGTTCCATTGTTTATGTTGTTCATCATAACAGTGATTATGTGGTGCTTTTTTTATTTATTGAGTAAACATAGCAGACTTGTATAGGTGACGTAAACATTAAATTAAATCACTTGGCAATGTTTATATCGACATGAGGTGGAAGGATATGCAAAAGGAAGGAAGACGAATCTACAAAGGGCTTTTAAAGGTGTTCACTTTACTGTAAACAGTCTACATATAGAGCAACAAGCTAACTCCTTTTCCACTCATTTTAACAAGATTGCAAGTCCTTATACAAGGCACAGGTTCTTAACAATTATTCACAAAATCAAGCCAAAACCATTACCAAATCAGAGTCCAAAAAAAAAAACTAAGCATAATAAGTCATCAACAAACAGTAATTATAAACCAAGAGAACTTCAAGTCATAATAACAAGCAAAGTGAGAAGGTAAGCGAGCATAATGGCAGGACATGACAGTAGTTGCGTAGCATACTGAAACATTTGCTGGTGGATAGAGGGTGGGCGGAGTCGATAGGCATTGGCTAGTACCAGTGGCCAAGGTGGGGTGGTATCTATTATTAGATATGCCCTACATCCAGTACAACAATCACTAAGAGAAATGTTGCATGCAGCAACCAAAAAAAGTGCAACAAATTTATTTTTTGGGTAATTTCCATTAAATCTTTAATTTATTCACAGAATTTTTTTTTACAGTTCCTCAAAAAAGAGTTTACAGAAAGATGAACACTATTAATGGGGTAAAAATNATTTATTCACAGAATTTTTTTTTACAGTTCCTCAAAAAAGAGTTTACAGAAAGATGAACACTATTAATGGGGTAAAAATTTAGAGGTTCTACTGTAATTTCTTACTGGCATTCTTGGTGTTTTTCTANATTTAGAGGTTCTACTGTAATTTCTTACTGGCATTCTTGGTGTTTTTCTAGGCCTGGTTAATTTTATTTTCATGTGACAAAAGGATATATACTGTATTTATGTGCATATCTTATGTCCCCTGTATTTTTACTTCCAAATTCCAGGAAAAAATATTTTACTTCTTATCTTGCGCATATGGAGTTTCAACAGGTGCAGGGGTGCACTCAAGATTTAAAGCTTGGTGGGGCTTTGATTAAAAAAAAATTTAAGAATTAATATTCAATTTTTTGTAATCCAGTCAAACTTACAAGATAATAACTAAATTACTAGAAAATGCTATGTGCATTATGTATGTTTCTCATGTTGAAATAATGGATAGGGGTATACAGTAAAAATAATTACATATTTTAGAATAAAATCTTTGTGGGTAGTGTTTTTTTTTCCAAATCGGCATGTTTCTGCATCACAACTTTAGTTCATTTACACTCTACAACACAGTGTTTTTTTTTTCTTTCCAAAACTGAAATAACCTCATTGCTATTTATAAAAATTTGGTGATGTATGTTCATACTAGCTAGATGTTTTATGGTATTATGCAAGAGCTGTTTTCCTTCTCTTCATGAATAATATTAACACAGGATTGATAAAATAAATTACATGACTGAATGCTCATGAATTTAATTTCAAGTTTATACTGTTTCTGGGAGGGGTTTGAGCTCCAAAAGCTCCCAGCCTCCCTTCCCGCGAGTGCGTTCTTTAACATGAGGCTGCGAGAGGATGGGGTGACAACACATTTATGCATTACTATTGTCATTCACTAAAAACTGTGTTCATGTTTTTTTTTTTTTTATGTGCGCTGCTGCCAGTCATTGATATGAAGACAAGGAGCCTAGCACTTCACCTCACGTTCCTGGAACCACTCTTGCTTTACACAATAACTACTCCTTTCTTCTGTAGACATGGCAACACTCCTCCCTCACCACGGCTGCAACAGAGACAGACAGTAATGTTTCACTTTCAAGGTTCTGCAGGGAAGAAAATAAGTGGCACATCAGTAGGAGGTCCCTTGTGCACGAGGGTGAGGATAAGGGGAGATGACCATTAGGATGGGGCTGGGCAAAAGGTCTCGGTGCAGGGATAAGGGAACAGGCTGTTGGATTTTTTAATTTCATGTGGGAAAGGAGACTAGAAAAGCTCAAAGTGAAGTGGATATTTATTTTTACATGGTTCATTGTTGTGTTAGTTTTTTTATATTAATTTGTGTTTCGTAAAATGAGAGCAGCTGTACAGAAGATAGACTGATTTTTAATTAAAGGGGATATGCGATTGCAGTGAAAAGATGTAATTGTGTGGTGGGCTGACAATTTTCTGTAAGTTTATTTTACATGTAAATAATTTGTTTATGTTAAAAAATAATAATAAAATAAAATAATTTTTTTTAGATATTAAAAATATTAGCATGTAAAAATACTAATGCACCCAGCATATTAATTGAATACTGAGCGCAACTAGTGCCCACTGTCTGCTAGGCACTGGTTGTAATTGTCGCTTCCTGCCGGCTGGCCACACTTTCAGCATCTAAAAATAAACAATGTGAGAGGGTGGCGTGGTGCCATTGTGTTTGTCTACGGTGTTGCCAACACTCCTGCGTTACCTTCCTCTGTCAGCGAGCCATGGTATTTTATTATAATACAAATATGACTCAGATTCTTTTATCTAATCGTAACTCACATACCAACCACTTTTGTGTTGAAAATAGTTGCTTTTGCCGTAGTTACAGATGAAGCCAGTTCATAAAAATATGAACAAAAAAGTTACAGTGCAAATCTAACATGCATCATCTTTCAAACCCAAGAAATGGTATTAAAGTGAATAAGATGTGCAGGTAAATATAATGCGTTATAAGTAGCCCAATAGTAGAAATTAAGTAAGACTTCAAAAAATGAAGTAACTATGAATAGATTATAGTTGTTGAGTCATATTAGATGTGATATGATGATGTGTGTGTTGAATCATGTGAGACGTTTAGTTTTGTTTGGTCACAGGTGGAGCTGCCGCTGTCGAGTTCCGGGGAGGCGACAATGAGCGATGCCAAGCGTGGCTGCCTCATGATTGTAGCAGAGGAGTTGGACACTGCGAAGGACGAGGTGGTGCTACAGTTCAGTGGCCATGGGCTCGAAAAGAAGAACTGGTGGTGCTTTGGCCAGTCTGACCCCTTTTTGGCCATCTACAAGGTCACAGAGTCAGGAGCATATACCCTTGTTCACAGGACAGAGGTGAGCATTAACGACCAGCTCATCTTCATCTTTAAATTGTTAATTTGCTTATACTGAGAGTATTATAGTCCATTCATGGTTACTTCCAATTTTCCTGAAGCCCTGCTCAAGTTCTACTTCCAGGATATTCCTCTGACATGTGCAAACAGAGCTTAACCAGGTCTATAAAATTACACCAAAGGGACAATGCACTGCATTCGTGTGCACTCAGTGTAGTAACATTTTGTGTAAGAACTACTTCTTACTAGACATTACCAAAACACCCTTTTTTCTCTCTGTTGTTATTTATATTAATTTTATGTTTAATGTTGTAATTTATAGACATAATATAAGTAAAAGTTCAATTTAACTAAATATTAGGCACTTTTATGTAACTGGAGAATAAGATGCTTGAGATATGTGGAATACAGTCAACTCCCAATTATCCGCAGGCGGAATACCATTCTTTGGGGCTTAACCACGGTATATTTTATCATTGAATATTAATTTTTAAAGTTTTCTCTAAATACTGGTGAACAAAGTTTAGTGTGTCAGACGTCCATGTTAATTAGTCGAATACATAATAATGTAGGCCTATTCAAAAGTCATTATGGCTGAAGGGTATAATATTTGTGTTTTCATTGAAGCTTACAACATAGTTTTCATGTCTGACGACAGCCTCAGCTGCACTACTCAACTGCGAGCTAGCAACGCCGCATACATAGCGGCCGCTAGCCAGCCAGTCAGCCCATTGCCGCTGCCGCTAGTCAGCCCATCCCATGCGCACCCACTGTTACCGCATTCTGCTTGTGCAGATGGTGAGGTACTGACCTCAAAACATTCTGTGAGCAGCTAACTGTATTGGATGCAATTTATGAAGTGTCGAAGGCCTGGCACGTGATAAAACGTACGACACTGAGTAAATCCAGGAAGAAANGAGTGTTCGGTGGTAAGTAATGCTCCTCCCTTGCCAGGATGATTAACTCTTCATCCGTCCGTGCTACACGCTTGGTGGCAGGACCAGGCAAGTCCCTGTTGTATTCCGACGGGTGTTCGGCATTCGCGTGTAGAGAAACACCCGCCTTGGAGGAAAAGGTTGCACTACAATACGCGCACCTAAACATGCTGCACTGATGGATAATACAAAAACCAAATTGAACTCCCTAAAGGGTTGCCCCGGATCCACGGCCAGAGGGCCGAGGAAGAAACAAAATAACTAATTATACTGTTCACCGGGCCACTCTTGCTGTTGCCTGCTGTTGGCTACACGAACAACCACACCAAACTCGCCAAGCGCTAGAATATAGCTCAAAGTTCGCAAGATAGGGCCCTATCGTCCATGTACCCAGCGGGAACCACGAGGAGGTGGCAGGTCAGACTTTGTAAGGTATAACTCCCAATAGTCAAAGACTAAGAGTCATAGTTACTCCCGCCGTTGATATTCGGAAGCACTGGGCAGAACACAGGGCCGCTGGCTGATGCACACTACCACACCAAACAGCAACCCCAACAGGGCAGATTGCTTCTGGTTAGGAGAATTTAGTTGCTGCCATACATCACCGGGTGGTGTCACCTTACACCAGGGCGATAACTTCCTTTAGGCTTGTCTGGCCGGCTTCGCCCCATCCTAGTAGGGCTGAGGTCCGTAAGACGGCCGGAGGGGCGTCAGCCCCCCCGAACGACACAGGACCACCAGTTGCCTCCCCAATCCGAGGACGGCGGTCTTTTAATCCCATGAGTGGAGCTCTCCCACAGGCAATCCACGGATTCACCAGGCTTTCCTTACACCTCGCACCAAGGCCGAGGCTGGGCAGACATCCTGTGTCAATACCAGCGACGAGAAACCCCCATAGGTACCCTGCGCTAATACCAATTCGACAGTTTGACGTCATGCCTAGGACAACCCTGAGCAGGACAGGCTGCCGGTTGGCAATAAGCCCGTGAAAACCCCACCCAGGGCCGGCTTGTCCTCCGCCGAAGGACTACACCGTATCCAAAAGGGGGCAGTGAATTGCACATCTACCTCCAGTTTGCAATGCCCATTTCCCATTTTAGCCCAGAGCACAAGCTGGATTCGCAAGTGCACCAGAAACGGGGTGCTTTCGCAGATAAGGCTGCTGCCCTGGCCATGCATAGACCAGCACCGACACACAGCCTCAGCTCTCAGTCCAAACCAACCATGTTTGGACATCTAGCCCCGAACCCTATCACTAGGGCCAGCACCACTATCCACCGTCAGATGTCTGAGAGACCTCTGCATATGCGTGATGGCAATCAGGCCCCACTCAACTCCCAACTGTCCCAACTAACGAATATTTAAACCCCAGCCAGCACGAAACCTTTCCCTCCTGGCCCCTGGGAAACCCGGAACCTCTCAGGTCAGGCCAGCCCGTGCTCCTCCTTCTTTATACTTCAGGGTGTCGAGGCCGAGGCCAAGTCCATTACCATTACCATACCGGAGCTCCTTCACTGGCAGAGCTCCAGTTTTGGGCCCCCTTGACTGTTAAGGAGTCGACCAGCTCGCCACCAAGCTAAGCTGTTGTGATGGCCCACAAACTACGCTTCGCAAGGGAGGCGGATACCCCTTTCAAATTGGACCGGGGCCCTCCCAGGGTTGCCCACGTCTGCTGACCCGAAGGCCACCCGCTCGTACCACGCGAAGGTGTGGGTCCCCTTGACCAGTAGAAGCTATATATTCGCATATCTGGCCCATTCCCGTAACTGAATGGACCGGTCTCGGATACTAGGACCGACCATGGTCCCGACACCTCAAGCGACCAGTATAGCCTGCTCCAGTGGTCAGAGGGTACCCAATGCGTGTGTTTTACCACAGCGCACTGGTCTCCGACTCCGGTGGCAGGCCTCAGTGTGGGCTGGACGGCACCACACTGGAGACAGCTACTCCGTGTTAAAGGGCAAGTGGAAACTGACGACAGCGACAAAGATGAAGCTCTTATACTTGAAAAGCGCATCTCTCATGCTTCTGCTTTGGAATGGGCTGAAAACCTGCTTGATTACTTGGAACAGCAAGATCACATGATCCTATCTGGCGAGCTGATATTATGATAAATAAGAAACTGCATAAGGGAAAAGGAAGCAGCTGCCTTGAAACAGAAGGTATAACAAATTTTTTTAAAGTGATGTGTGGGTTCTAGCAAACTGTTCATAGTTTTAGAGTTCTTTTTTTCCTTTTGAGAGTGTTAAATTATGAAATTTTGTTTGTGAACGCAACATAATTTTTGGTAAGTTTCACCACTTGAATTTAGCATGTTAATTCATTGGAAATCAGGATATGTTAGTACAGTGACATTATGTAAAGCAATTTACTAATCCTTTAAGTTAAATGCAATGACTGTGGTAAATGTAAAAGAGTTATTTATGAAACGTAATCGTGTTAATTTTAAGATTCATAGCAGGAGACACGGAGAGCTGAGATGATTTAGTTTTTAGGTGGGTTTTTTTTTTTTTTTTAAACGCGCATCATTTCTTCCCCCTGGAGCAGGGGGAAGGAAGGTCACGGCAGATGCAATGCATATAAGAAAGGATAGAGGTATGCGGGGAAGGGTCAAGAAGGGATAAAGGGAGGGGCAGCGCCACCACTCCTAAACTAAGGCTGACAGTTTGACATGGGTTCTAGTATGAAGGGATGAATGCCCGAGTTTGTGTGACATTGTGCGCAGTTTGCCAGCTCTCACACACAGACACACACACGCAAATATGTTTTACACCAACATCAAAGTTTCAAAGTCAGAAAAAAATAATGTAAAAGTAATATGTTTAATTGAGTATGCGGATTATCCATGATTTTTATTATCTGCGACATTCATCCCCGCGATTGCCGCGAATAATTGGGAGTTGGCTGTATTTAGAAAACAACCTAACATGTCGTGCATGGAGCGATTTTGCAAAGGGCGTGATTAGTCGTGGATTTGAAGCTGACCACTGACTCAGGTGATGGGTTTGCAGTTTTTACATTATTTTTTGTAATTAAAAGCTAATGTAGTTGCTCTGCAAATAAAATCAGTTTAAATACAAAATAGTGATGTCTGTGTGTAAGAAGAGCATGGGCTGCAATGTAGTTTGTTCTAGCATTGTGTGTTCACCCATGTTATAGTTAATTTCATATAAGAAGGCCACATTCTGACAGTGAGTGAGTGGCACTTAATGTATTCAAAACAAACAACGCGCCATTTACAAAATCCTGTATCAGCTGATGCACGGATGAACAAAAGTTAATGTTACGTTGGCTATTCTGAGTACACTGCTGATGCACATTAGACAAGATGAAAATACGCGATAACAAAGAGTTCCTAGATTAATTAATACATTTTATTTTACATAGTCATAAAACAGCAGTTTTTAGTTTTAGAAACTAAACTTCGTGATAAAATAGTAATGTGCAGGTGTTCAAAATGAAATGCATAATAATACAACCAGTATGGAAATGAAACCCAATCTCGAAACCTTTTTCACGTCGTATACCGCTCTCTCCAACCCCGCTTTTCTTACGTTCTTGATATTAATTCCAAAAGCATACAGAAATATTGCATAATATTGTTGAATTATTTTCTGTAATAATATTACGAAATATATTTGAAATACTTTTTGTACCCAGCCAGTAATAGAACAACAGTCTACTTTACACAGACGCTATCGTCGAAAAATCTGTTGTGCGCGCCACCTATTGGCTCATTTGCGAAGCATACGCCATATTGTTCTCCAAAAACCCGTACCTTGTTTCCAGAGAAGTGGGACACCGCACACTCGCCGCACTAGCACGCCATACCTGTAATGTGTGTTGCACTCACGTCTTCCTGCTGCCCCCATCTACATGTTCCTGCCCTTCCAGTTACATTACGTTTACGAATGACCGTACAAACGCACACCAAACTTCGTTTCGAGAACTCTTTCGCCGTCTGCCGCGCACCCTAGCAGTTCATCAATTGCCGCACGAGGCAGCACCTCCTAGACGCGCTTACTTTCCTTACCAGTTATGTGGCCGATCCGCTGATGGTGGAAGGATAAGTAGTCAGATGTAAACAGTGGCGCTACTTTCGCCGANAAGCTGGATTCGCAAGTGCACCAGAAATGGGGTGCTTTCGCAGATAAGGCTGCTGCCCTGGCCATGCATAGACCAGCACCGACACACAGCCTCAGCTCTCAGTCCAAACCAACCATGTTTGGACATCTAGCCCCGAACCCTATCACTAGGGCCAGCACCACTATCCACCGTCAGATGTCTGAGAGACCTCTGCATATGCGTGACGGCAATCAGGCCTCACTCAACTCCCAACTGTCCCAACTAACGAATATTTAAACCCCAGCCAGCACGAAACCTTTCCCTCCTGGCCCCTGGGAAACCCGGAACCTCTCAGGTCAGGCCAGCCCAGCCCGTGCTCCTCCTTCTTTATACTTCAGGGTGTCGAGGCCGAGGCCAAGTCCATTACCATACCGGAGCTCCTTCACTGGCAGAGCTCCAGTTTTGGGCCCCCTTGACTGTTAAGGTGTCGACCAGCCCGCCACCAAGCTAAGCTGTTGTGATGGCCCACAAACTACGCTTCGCAAGGGAGGCGGATACCCCTTTCAAATTGGACCGGGTCCCTCCCAGGGTTGCCCACGTCTGCTGACCCGAAGGTCACCCGCTCGTACCACGCGAAGGTGTGGGTCCCCTTGACCAGTAGAAGCTATATATTCGCATATCTGGCCCATTCCCGTAACTGAATGGACCGGTCTCGGATACTAGGACCGACCATGGTCCCGACACCTCAAGCGACCAGTATAGCCTGCTCCAGTGGTCAGAGGGTACCCAATGCGTGTGTTTTACCACAGCGCACTGGTCTCCGACTCCGGTGGCAGGCCTCAGTGTGGGCTGGACGGCACCACACTGGAGACAGCTACTCCGTGTTAAAGGGCAAGTGGAAACTGACGACAGCGACAAAGATGAAGCTCTTATACCTGAAAAACGCATCTCTCATGCTTCTGCTTTGGAATGGGCTGAAAACCTGCTTGATTACTTGGAACAGCAAGACCACATGCTCCTATCTGGCGAGCTGATATTATGATAAATAAGAAGCTGCATAAGGGAAAAGGAAGCAGCTGCCTTGAAACAGAAGGTATAACAAATTTTTTTTAAGTGATGTGTGGGTTCTAGCAAACTGTTCATAGTTTTAGAGTTCTTTTTTTTCTTTTGAGAGTGTTAAATTATGAAATTTTGTTTGTGAACGCAACATAATTTTTGGTAAATTTCACCACTTGAATTTAGCATGTTAATTAATTGGAAATCAGGACATGTTAGTACAGTGACATTACGTAAAGCAATTTACTAATCCTTTTAGTTAAATGCAATGACTGTGGTAAATGTAAAAGAGTTATTTATGAAACGTAATCGTGTTAATTTTAAGATTCGTAGCGGGAGACACGGAGAGCTGAGATGATTTAGTGTTTTTTTTTCCTTCACTTTTTCTGGTTGTCTTTCCTTCTTGCATTTTAAAACGTGCATCATTTCTTCCCCCTGGAGCAGGGCGAAGGAAGGTCACGGCAGATGCAATGCATATAAGAAAGGATAGAGGTATGCGGGGAAGGGGGCCAAGAAGGGATAAAGGGAGGGGCAGCGCCACCACTCCTAAACTAAGGCTGACAGTTTGACATGGGTTCTAGTATGAAGGGATGAATGCCCGAGTTTGTGTGACATTGTGCGCAGTTTGCCAGCTCTCACACACAGACACACACACGCAAATATGTTTTACACCAGCATCAAAGTTTCAAAGTCAGAAAAAAATAATGTAAAAGTAGTATGTTTAATTGAGTATGCGGATTATCCATGATTTTTATTATCTGCGACATTCTTCCCCGCGATTGCCGCGAATAATTGGGAGTTGGCTGTATTTAGGAAACAACCCAACGTGTCGTGCATGGAGCGATCTTGCAAAGGTTTGATTCAAAGGGTGTGATTAGTCGTGGATTTGAAGCTGACCACTGACTCAGGTGATGGGTTTGCAGTTTTTACATTATTTTTTGTAATTAAAAGCTAATGTAGTTGCTCTGCAAATAAAATCAGTTTAAATACAAAATAGTGATGTCTGTGTGTAAGAAGAGCATGGGCTGCAATGTAGTTTGTTCTAGCATTGTGTGTTCACCCATGTTATAGTTCATTTCATATAAGAAGGCCACATTCTGACAGTGAGTGGCACTTAATGTATTCAAAACAAACAACGTGCCATTTACAAAATCCTGTATCAGCTAATGCACAAATGAACAAAAGTTAATGTTACTGCTATTCTGAGTACACCGCTGATGCACATTAGACAAGATGAAAATACGCGATAACAAAGAGTTCCTAGATTAATTAATACATTTTATTTTACATAGTCATAAAACAGCAGTTTTTAGTTTTAGAAACTAAACTTCGTGATAAAATAGTAATGTGCAGGTGTTCAAAATGAAATGCATAATAATACAACCAGTATGGAAATGAAACCCAATCTCGAAACCTTTTTCACGTCGTATACCGCTCTCTCCAACCCCGCTTTTCTTACGTTCTTGATATTAATTCCAAAAGCATACAGAAATATTGCATAATATTGTTGAATTATTTTCTGTAATAATATTACGAAATATATTTGAAATACTTTTTGTACCCAGCCAGTAATAGAACAACAGTCTACTTTACACAGACGCTATCGTCGAAAAATCTGTTGTGCGCGCCACCTATTGGCTCATTTGCGAAGCATACGCCATATTGTCCTCCAAAAACCCGTACCTTGTTTCCGGAGAAGTGGGACACCGCACACTCGCCGCACTAGCACGCCATACCTGTAATGTGTGTTGCACTCACGTCTTCCTGCTGCCCCCATCTACACGTTCCTGCCCTTCCAGTTACATTACGTTTACGAATGACCGTACAAACGCACACCAAACTTCGTTTCGAGAACTCTTTCGCCGCCTGCCGCGCACCCTAGCAGTTCATCAATTGCCGCACGAGGCAGCACCTCCTAGACGCGCTTACTTTCCGGACCAGTTATGTGGCCGATCCGCTGATGGTGGAAGGATAAGTAGTCAGATGTAAACAGTGGCGCTACTTTCGCCGAGNACCAGTTATGTGGCCGATCCGCTGATGGTGGAAGGATAAGTAGTCAGATGTAAACAGTGGCGCTACTTTCGCCGAGCTGTCAAAAAGTGGCCTTCTTATATAGTACGGACCATAACTGTGTTGAAATCTTTCATTACAGAAAAAAATCTGAAAATTCTTTTTAGTTTTGGAGGAATTCCGAGATTGTATATTATGAGGTAAAAGTCACAGAACAAAGGGATATACGAAATTGGAGATCGCATAGTATATGAAGCACAAGGACTATAATTGTTATTGAAAAAAACATCTCTAAATATAAATTTTGTTGCATTTAGGTGGTGTGCTCAAACTGTTGGCATTCAACATGCAAATACCTAATATTCAGTTGTGACAGCATGATTCCTGAACATGCTAAAGTGTTTCTTACAAAATTTACTGCATTACACTTCTTTTCAAGTTCAAGAATAGTCTGTGGACATGTTCAATACATGGCCAACTTTAAATGGCCCACAGGAAGAAATCTAAAGGCATGAAATTGGGTGACATTGGGGGTCATTTGATAGGCTCTTGTTGTCCAATGCACTCGTCAGGAAATTTATGAATTAAAAAGTCTCGCACAATCAATGCAAAATGAGGGAAGTGCTCCATCACATTGAAAAACCATTGCATTTTCATTCTAATGGAACATCATCGAGGTATTGTGTGGCCAAATTAANGTGCTCCATCACATTGAAAAACCATTGCATTTTCATTCTAATGGAACATCATCGAGGTATTGTGTGGCCAAATTAACAAATGATCCCGTAAGGGGAAGGTGCAGCTCTTCCACTCCTCGTGCAACGCGCAGCGAGGAATACAGGTACACTCAATACAAACTACTACGGACCATCTGCAACACATTCTGGAATGTCANAGGTGCAGCTCTTCCACTCCTCGCGCAACGCGCAGCGAGGAATACAGGTACACTCAATACAAACTACTACGGACCATCTGCAACACATTCTGGAATGTCAAATATGGTAGTGTAGTTTCCCTATCGCTGCCTCGTTAAATCCGGTACTCGTAAAATCGGATTCCGGCTGTAAATAGGGATTTCAGGAATGTGCATGTGGTAAGCCAGGTTTGGAGCAGGATGTTCTAATTTAAGTACTAAAAAGGAAACTTAAGTTACGTAAAAAACATGTGAATTAAATCTGACGGGAAAGACAGGGTGATTCACGAGGTGTTACCACCACTCACAGGGCTTATTCCTTACATCATTTGGAGCAAAATAAGCTATGTAAATGTGGGGTCCTATTCGCAATATTAACAGTGTAATTCGACAAATTGGAAATACCTAGATTAGTGTATGGGCATGAATGAAGGATATTGTTTACCAAAGAGCTGCACAAACATGTGCGGAACTACTTGCTCAAATCATGCATGCCGCTACAGAAATCAAAGACAGTCGTGTGCAGCTACGTAGAGGAACATGTGCAGTTCATAAATGTGCGGCCAAGTGTATGGAAGTAGACGGAAACATTTTTTAACAGCTTTTGTAAGCTTGTTAGATGCAATTGAGATGCTCATCTGTAAATAATATGGTATGATAATACATCACTGTATTTACTTCTGAAAGGATTATTATTTTATTCTTCATTTTTCAAATGTTTCGAATTACTCTGTAAATATTGGGAATAGGACCCACATGTATATGTCATATTTACTCTAAATGATGTAAGGAATAAGCCCTGTGAGTGGTGGTAACTCCTCGTGAATCATCATGTATAATTATATCATATGCTGCACGCACCAAAATTTTGGGACTATAAAAACCAGATTTTTAAATGTAATATATCTTATAATTTGTGTGAAGTGCCCCTTTTGGTGGTTATCTTGGCACACAGTTTTAGAATTTTCATTGCGTGAATATGTGTGTGTGTGTATATATATATCCTGTCAGATTTAATACACTTTTATGAGCCCTGTTTTTATCATGTTTACATATTGTGAATATAGTTATGTATTCAATCTCAATTTTTGTATTTGCTATTTTTATATAACAAAAGGGTGGTATAAGATACACAGTAATCATCTTACTAGCACCATGTTTTGAGGTCTGGTTGTTCACCCAATATGGCGGACTGGCGCGGAATTCTAAATTGTAGTTTAGTACAAAAACGTCATATGTCATACTGCATGTATCCAACAATCCACCCACAGAAAATATTTTCACAGAAATAAAAATAAAAAAACCACATGTGTATATACACATATATGTCTTGTGCCAGGGAACACACTGCTTCACAGGCAGTGGACAAATCATCTTTACTGAACGGGTGAAGTTCCCAGAAGGCGTTCTAAGTGTCACAACTCAAACCACTCCATCTTGACCTGGATGAACTGCAGTTATACGAGCTGTGCTGGCAAGGTTGAGTCCTTCAAGAGAACCAGCTGTCCAACCTGGGTGTTTGGAGCAGGTTTGGTCCACTTGGTCTTCTGTTGAAGAGTGTGCAGATACTCCAAGCTTCATCTTTTCCACATCTGATGCTGGAACTGGATTAGTTGCCATCCGTCCAGTCTATTTATAGGCAACTGTTAAGGTTATGGTCTGGTAATGCCACAAGAGGTTCACCAACTAGGATGTGTGCAAGTGTTAGCACGTCATACTCTTACCGGTCGGTGGAGAGCGCACATAGTGGCCGTGAGTTCAGCACTGCTGATACCTGCACTAGTAGTGTGGCCAGTTCTTCAAACGTGAGCACCTGGGTGCCCACAACTCGCTTCAGGTGTTGCTTAGTACTTTTGATGGCCGCCTCCCAGAAACCACCAAAGTGAGGACTTACAGGTGGGCTAAAGTGCTACTTGATGCCTTCTTATGCTGACTCGTTAACAATGTCTCATTTGTTGTCACCCTGAAACAAGTAGTGGTAGACTTAATTCAAGTAGTTGTGTGCTCCCACCAGATTTGTGCCGTTGTCGAAAGACACTTTTCCTGGAATTACTCTCAGAGGCACAAATTGTTCTAGTGCCGCTAGAAATGCACAGCCGAACGGTCTGTTACAAATTCTGAATGAACCGCCTTCGTAGTCATGCAAATTAACACATGCATAAACCTTTACAGTTGTCATCTTTCATTTTCTGACTGGTGTGGCAGGAAGGGGTCCCCCAAAGTAAATTCCAACTGATCTGAATGGCCTTATTTGTTTGAACCTGACCCTTGGTAGCATGCTCATCATAGGGGTTGGTGAACTTTTTTTTGCCTTAAAACAGGCAATACAATGGTGAAGTAAACTGTGAATTAGTCATCTAGCTGATATCCAGTAATGCGTAATTCATGAAACACAGCTTCATATGTAGCAAATTGTTGCCTCACTTCCTCTATGTCAATAGCTTCCTCTGCTGGTTACTTGGTGCAAAGCGCAACGAAATTGGCGCCAGTAATTCATTACTCCTTCTGTTTATTTCCTCAAACAGTAATTCAAAATCTTCTAGCTTCAATTCATTGAATGATGCTTCATATAACTCCCATGCTTCATCGACTTGAGCCAAAGGGAAGTTAAAAATTACCTATCGCAGTTCAGGTGTAGCTGCAGCCATCTTGTGACCTTGGTTTGCAGGTTAAATCGTTACAGTTAGTTCAAAGTTTTGTTAACTGTATGAATTTCGCAACATGAGTAGTACATTTTTGCTCGTTCACACACATGAAGTTGCCATGAATGTTTACAGATTCGTCAGGTGCAGTATGTGAAACCTGTTTTCCACTTTAGATTCCAGAACCAAATTGACCATTTTTGAACCATAACTAGTTGTTATGTTGGGCTTAATTTGCAGTGCATTACATTGCGTAAAACCGCAATAATCAAGACCAGAGACAGTAATCATCTTACCAGGACCATGTTTTGAGGACTGGTTGTTCATCTAATATGGCGGACTGGTGCAGAATTCAAAATTGCAGTTCAGTACAAAAAAGTTACATGTCACGCTGGATATATCTAACAGATCGGCTGGTGAGAAAAAAGTTTGGGGAGTAACAACTTTCCCGCACCCACTGAAACTCAACATCCTTACATTTTAGGAAATTGAAACATTCCAAAAGCTTAGAAAACTGGAATAAATTTTGCATACAATGCCATCAAGCCCAAAAATCTTCTCATCCCTTATATTTTAAGGTACTACGCTCTACAATGATCCTAACCTTTTAAGGGTCAGAGGACAACTGGCACTTCAAAATCTCAAAACCAAGATAACAAACATGTTGTTCTGCCCAACCGATTTCATTCAGGTTTACTGTTAGCCCGGCCTCACGTGAAGCTTGCAACACTTTACGAATATGCTCAGAATGCTCCTCCAGTGTATTACTAAAAATACACACATTGTCTATGCATGTGAAAACAAACTCATACAAGAATTCACCTAACACCTGAAAAAGTATCCTAGACATTATGAAAAAAGGGAAGATAGTTACAACCAAAGGTTCAACAAAAATAAACTTGAAATTAACAATTTACTCCGATAACGCCAACTTTTTCACCCTTGTCATAAAGAGAGACATAGGTGTAAAAATAAATAATTAATTTGGGTTCAGGTCCATCCACTCTTTCTTTGTTCTGTCCGTCAAACCTTTGTGTAAATTATTTATTTGTTTTGTGGCAAATATGAGTTACAATTTGTTCACTTACAAACAAGGAAAAGAAACTACAAAAACTGTTGTATCAACTTCACTCTTCAGTCCAGAATCTGTAGTGGAAAACTGATGTTTTTGTGGTGTTATATTTCTACTTGATCACACCAGTTTCCATTTTGCTTGTGGAGGCGTGATGGCTTCTGCATTCTCTTCATCGTCCTTTGATGAATTGTCAGAAAATCCTGCGTCTGGTGCTGTTGAAGGGCCTGAAGACGTTGATTTTTGTGCAGAAGCAGATGGTTCTGGTAATGATTAATTGTCGGATTCATCACTACTGACCTCAAAGTCACTGTCTAACAGCAACTGCAAGGCTTCTTCGGTTGTGTAAAAACGTTTACTCATTTTATAAAAATTATATAACTGACAAAAGCAACGTAACAAAAAAACCCGGGATGCTATGTAAAACAATAAATGATTTCCAATTATAATAAAAAAATGTCAACTTGCACTGTACTCCCCTGTTTACATCCCGCCAGCCAAACACAGACATAAAACGTAATTAATTTTCATTATAATGAAGGAAATGTCAATCCCACACTGTATTCATGTGTTTACACGTCTACAGCCAAAGGCACAGGCAAGACAGAACTGTTTATTGAGAGCAAAAGAGCCTCCGCAGGCCCCATCGTCGCTGAGTGAATACTGATGACATCTAGCTGCAATGAACTGTACTACAAGTCTCCAGAGAGCCGGCTAGACAGCACCAAGTCGGACTTCCATGGCAGTTTACCGTAGCAAAACGGTAAAGAGGTGGAGTGGGCTNAACGGTAAAGAGGTTGAGTGGGCTGGATGCTAGAGCAGTCCATGGCGGGAAGTTCTTATTCCGGGCCGACTTCTACAGCAGTCCACCGTCTGCATGATCCGATCTTGGCAGACTTATATAGGAGTCAACTGCGGTTAANAGTCTCCAGAGAGCCGGCTAGACAGCACCAAGTCGGACTTCCATGGCAGTTTACCGTAGCAAAACGGTAAAGAGGTGGAGTGGGCTGGATGCTAGAGCAGTCCACGGCGGGAAGGTCTTATTCCCGGCCGACTTCTACAGCAGTCCACCGTCTGCATGNGGCTGGATGCTAGAGCAGTCCACGGCGGGAAGGTCTTATTCCCGGCCGACTTCTACAGCAGTCCACCGTCTGCATGGTCCGATCTTGGCAGACTTCTACACCGTGGTTAAAGGGTTAACGAGGTCTTGAGAGCCGGTGAGTGTGAAATGAGGTGAGAATGGAGCAGCACCAGAATGCACGGACAGGAGAAATGGGAGATCTCCGAGAAAACCCGCCGACCAGCAGCGTGATTTCCAAGCAGCATTATTTCCACTCGCAAAAATCCGGGATTGACCCGGCAAGGGATTAAACCCGGTTCGCCTTGGTGGGAGGCGGGCAGTCTAATCACTCAACCACTGAGGCCACTGACAGTACATCATGTAAGCAGTGAACTTAGAGAGTAATATTATTACACTGTGTGTCCGCCATTTCGAAAGAAAGCATTATATGAAAAAATAACTCTTTTAAGTTATATCTCTGGATGTACTCAACTGATTCCCANCCATTTCGAAAGAAAGCATTATATGAAAAAATAACTCTTTTAAGTTATATCTCTGGATGTACTCAACTGATTCCCATCAAATTTGGCACGTAAATAATACTGTGATAGTCCATATAAACCAATGCAATCTAAATGGATAAGGCAATTATTTTTAAAATAGCGGGGAAGTAATATGTTATGTTAATTTGCTATATCTACCATATTGATTGACCAATTTCGAACAAACTTTGTACGNGCCATTTCGAAAGAAAGCATTATATGAAAAAATAACCCTTTTAAGTTATATCTCTGGATGTACTCAACTGATTCCCACCAAATTTGGCACGTAAATAATACTGTGATAATCCATATAAACCTATGCAATCTAAATGGATAAAGCAATTATTTTTAAAATAGCGGGGAAGTAATATGTTATGTTAATTTGCTATATCTACCATATTGATTGACCAATTTTGAACAAACTTTGTATACTGTAAGTATCTATTACAAGCATCAGATATGCCAATACGCAAGTGTTTTGTCCACCATTTTGTAAGATACAGCCACATTAAAACTAAATTTTTATGTCATATCATGTGAAGTAATGAACCAATTCCTACCATATTTGGCAGATATGTAGTACTACAGCACGCCATGTAAATTAGTACGTTTTAAGTTAAGTTAAAAACTTATTTTCAAAATGATAGCTGTATAAACATTTTAGTTTAGTATGCTATATCTATGAAACAATGTATCAAATTTCAACTTAACTTTGTACCCTGGCGGCATTTAAGAGTGTCAGGTGCATTTAAAAAAAATATAAATACGGTATAAATAATTTAGAGCAGTATGTTATACATATTAAACAATTTAACAAAATTCAACCAAATTTTGTATGCTAACAGCATCCATTAGAAACATCAAATGTATGTATAAGAACATCTTATGTCTGGCTCTTTGCAAGATAGTGGCAGGTGAAAAAATTAAAATTTTATGCTTTATTTTAGAAACCAAATTGATTTCTATCAAGTTTTGCACACAAGTACAGCTATAGCATGCCATGTAAACTTACATTTATTTTCAAAATGACGGCCCTGTATATACTTGAAGTTAGTAAAGCCTGTCTATCAAAACATTAGACTGATTACAACACAAGTTGATATTTCCCATGCTACTTCTTTGATGCAGTTGGTTGCATACCAGCTTATGGTACAAAGAGTTCTGGGTTTGAGTTCCAGGTAAAGCACGTGTGCACCTGTATGCAATTGTCTTACAAGTGTTGCATATGTTTTTGGTTCAATCTTTAATGATATCTCTGTCAAGAAGACATCAAGGCTTACCTACCATTTAAGCTTTTAAGAACTTCATAAAAATTATTTGCATCTATGTAGAGGAAAGTACGCTCATTAGCNAAATTTTGTATGCTAACAGCATCCATTAGAAACATCAAATGTATGTATAAGAACATCTTATGTCTGGCTCTTTGCAATATAGTGGCAGGTGGAAAAATTAAAATTTTATGCTCTATTTTAGAAACCAAATTGATTTCTATCAAGTTTTGCACACAAGTACAGCTATAGCATGCCATGTAAACTTACATTTATTTTCAAAATGACGGCCCTGTATATACTTGAAGTTAATAAAGCCTGTCTATCAAAACATTAGACTGATTACAACACAAGTTGATATTTCCCATGCTACTTCTTTGATGCAGTTGGTTGCATACCAGCTTATGGTACAAAGAGTTCTGGGTTTGAGTTCCAGGTAAAGCACGTGTGCACCTGTATGTAAGTGTCTTACAAGTGTTGCATATGTTTTTGGTTCAATCTTTAATGATATCTCTGTCAAGAAGACATCAAGGCTTACCTACCATTTAAGCTTTTAAGAACTTCATAAAAATTATTTGCATCTATGTGGAGGAAAGTACGCTCATTAGTTATATTGGTAACTTCTTGTTGTTAGTACAGAAATGGTCCTATACTTACAGCAAAATAGTTTACCAGTATATTAAAATAAAGTACAGGCAATGATAAACAAATCCNATATGTTTTTGGTTCAATCTTTAATGATATCTCTGTCAAGAAGACATCAAGGCTTACCTACCATTTAAGCTTTTAAGAACTTCATAAAAATTATTTGCATCTATGTAGAGGAAAGTACGCTCATTAGCTATATTGGTAACTTCTTGTTGTTAGTACAGAAATGGTCCTATACTTACAGCAAAATAGTTTACCAGTATATTAAAATTAAGTACAGGCAATGATAAACAAATCCTTTTTTGGATCAAATTGATATATTTTATAGAAGCAGAGAAATTAAAATTCATGCTGACCTTTGCAACTGCAGTTTTCAGAAAACCATTCTCTTCTTATAAAGCATCCAGTGAATTAACAGTATTGTATAAAAAATATTCCAAATGTGTTTTTGATTACTCAATATATGCAGGAATCAAAATATTTATTATTTTCAATTTTTTTGTCAATGATACTGCAACCACCTTCTGATGAATCTACTGGAATGACCCAAAAAGTTTCAGTTTGAAAGGGACTAAATTGTTATTGCCACGGGAAAGAAAACAAACTGTGAGGGTCCTAGCTCTCCAACCCTGGACGTGGTGGAGATGGGGTTGTGGGGCAAGAGGCATACAGGAGAGGGGCTGGCGACCGATGAAGCATCTTGCTGCTAATGGATTCTAGACAACAGATGAAGTGTGGTATACGTCCTGAAAAAATTGTTTACGTAAGTGTGTAGTTAGATTCCCGAGGCACTTTACTANATTTTATAGAAGCAGAGAAATTAAAATTCATGCTGACCTTTGCAACTGCAGTTTTCAGAAAACCATTCTCTTCTTATCAAGCATCCAGTGAATTAACAGTATTGTATAAAAAATATTCCAAATGTGTTTTTGATTACTCAATATATGCAGGAATCAAAATATTTATTATTTTCAATTTTTTTGTCAATGATACTGCAACCACCTTCTGATGAATCTACTGGAATGACCCAAAAATTTTCAGTTTGAAAGGAACTCAATTGTTATTGCCACGGGAAAGAAAACAAACTGTGAGGGTCCTAGCTCTCCAACCCTGGACGTAGTGGAGATGGGGTTGTGGGGCAAGAGGCATACAGGAGAGGGGCTGGCGACAGATGAAGCATCTTACTGCTAATGGATTCTAGACAACAGATGAAGTGTGGTATACGTCCTGAAAAAATTGTTTACGTAAGTGTGTAGTTAGATTCCCGAGGCACTTTACTGTACAAGAGTTGTTTGTAATTTTTCTTCTATATCAGTCAGGAATGTAAAATGTTGCCTACTAAGAAGAACAAAGTTATTCACAGTGAAGGAAGTAAGGTAATAAGTCATGTTATCGAAAAATGTAACGAAGAAACNAGGGGCTGGCGACCGATGAAGCATCTTGCTGCTAATGGATTCTAGACAACAGATGAAGTGTGGTATACGTCCTGAAAAAATTGTTTACGTAAGTGTGTAGTTAGATTCCCGAGGCACTTTACTATACAAGAGTTGTTTGTAATTTTTCTTCTATATCAGTCAGGAATGTAAAATGTTGCCTACTAAGAAGAACAAAGTTATTCACAGTGAAGGAAGTAAGGTAATAAGTCATGTTATCGAAAAATGTAATGAAGAAACAAATAATAATTTTTCTTTTTGGCAAACAAGCAACCCGTTGCACAGCATTTTATACTGGTTTTAGTGAAACAGCCATAAAATCAACATGCAAGGAAAACAGAGGAAGTAATGAATCAAATCCAAACTAACTGTTATCCACTCCGGGAAAGAAACGAGCAAGCAGGCCACAGCATACAGTAGTTACTGTTGATGACTTTGATTGATGTGTAATTCAAATCACTAGTCGTGATTTTTACATATTCAAAAAAGTGCCAACAATTGTGAATTTATTACCAGTAATAAAAAGTAAAATCAATTTTCCATGAGGAAGAAAATCACTCACCAGATTATTAAAAAAACATGGGTTTCAAGTGGAGAAAGTGTCAATCTAAGTGCNTGCAAGGAAAACAGAGGAAGTAATGAATCAAATCCAAACTAACTGTTATCCACTCCGGGAAAGAAACGAGCAAGCAGACCACAGCATACAGTAGTTACTGTTGATGACTTTGATTGATGTGTAATTCAAAACACTATTCGTGATTTTTACATATTCAAAAAAGTGCCAACAATTGTGAATTTAGTACCAGTAATAAAAAGTAAAATTAATTTTCCATGAGGAAGAAAATCACTCACCAGATTATTAAAAAACATGGGTTTCAAGTGGAGAAAGTGTCAATCTAAGTGTGAGATACTTGTAAAGAGAGCACTTATTGTGACGTGGCGACATGACCAGTTAAAATAAGACACTTCAGTGAAATTGGCTGCAAAATAGTTTTCT
Source organism: Clitarchus hookeri (assembly GCA_002778355.1). Lineage (NCBI taxonomy): Eukaryota > Metazoa > Arthropoda > Insecta > Phasmatodea > Phasmatidae > Clitarchus > Clitarchus hookeri. The sequence continues at coordinate 100,448 of NQII01004612.1, read as the reverse complement.
CAGGCAAAAGCTGGGTTGATACCAACTTAGTGTTGGCAACATGACAAAGAATTTGGTGTACATGTAAACAGTGAAGCAGGTAAAAGACTCATTGCAGTACATGCAGGGAGCAGGAATAGGTTTTTTCCCAATGCGCAGCTCGTGTACATTGCTGTAACTAACAGTGACTACCATTGTCAAATAAAATATGTAAATTTTGAAAAGTGGGTGGTTCAAAAACCACTCCTAACTATGTTAGAAAAATCCACTTTAGTAATGGATAATGCATGGTGCCACTCCATGCAAACAGATAACCACCTACAAAATATTCTTTGAAGCGTGATATATCATTGCTACAGGAGAATGAATCTATGCACAAAGTTGACTTATATAAACTTGTTGGAATGGAAAAACCAAGACAGAAATTGTTTAAGATAGACACAGAACTTGCAGCCCATGGTCACACGGTTCTTAGACTACCGCCATACATGTGCGACCTGAATGCAAATGAGCTGGCATGGGCAAAGATGAAGAGATTAGTTAGAGAAAGAACCATGACTGGTAACGGATCACTTAAAATGCTTACAGAACTTTGACGCGTGCCGCATATTGTTAGTATTCTGAAGCGCCGCTGTCACACCCCCCGCCATCTTCAACCAGTATCCCAAATGTAGGGCCCCCCAGTAGAAACGTGCCGCGAGGCCAGGCCGGCCCGGGGCCGGACAGGCAATTGACATGCGCGGGGGAAAAATGCTGAGTTAAGTTAGCAATTCGCCGACGAGGGAGTTAAGACACGTGCAAAGGCAGGCCGCGGCTAGAATATCGCAGACGCACCCTGAATGAGATACGTAGGAAGGCGGGCGGCGCCTATAGTGGAGATACGCGAGAAAAGGTTGACGGTGAAGGGCGAAATCGCAGCGGGTCCCCTCCCCTTCCCGAGTAAGACGTGTGAGAAAATTGACACGTGCCAAGGTAATGCAGAGGTCAGCTAGAGTTTCGCCGATGCACCTCTAGTTAGATGCGTGAGAAGAGCTGACGGTGTTTGACGGAATCGCCCCCCACCTACCAAGGAGACCCGTGGAAAAACGCTCACGGAGTTGAGCTGGAGGGTTGCCGAGGGGGAGTTAAGAGTCCTGACACGTGGAGGCAGTAGACCGTTGTAACCCGGGGCCCAGAGGCGGCGGTTGGGTGGGAGCTCGCCAGGAGCACCACGCCGGGACGCAAAGTTAGTTAATCGTGCGACGCCGAGAGCGGGAGTCGCGTGGTGGCCTCAACGAGGGTCATCAGGCCGAGAGGATGTTGTCGGAGGTGGCGTTGCCCAGAAGCGCTACGCCGGGACGAGGGAGTCAGTCATATCAAGGAGTCACCGAGGAGAGAACCCCGAAACAGACAGTCATGGAGAGCCATCATCGAGACCGTGGGGAGGGCCTGTGAAGGGCCACACAGCTGACCGGACCTCAACCTACCGCCGGAACAACCAGAACTGCAAATACATCTAAGTACCAGCGTCGTCGTTCAAGAAACCTTCCCCGACGCCTAGCGTTCCTCCACGACATCAGAAGCAATTAGCACGAGTACTTTAAGCAGCCTTTAAGGCTCCCAACTTGCGGGGTACCATCTCAGAGTTAAGTATCCATGTTTGTATTGTTATTACCAAATATAGACTTTCAAAATAATCACTGAGAAACTAAGTTATTATTTAGCCCTATTCAACATCCAAGGAACCCTTAGTCTGTGCCTGACAATGGTAGCTCGTACCCTACGAACCATCCTGTATACCACAGGTGGCAAGTAGCATCAACTTAACAGAATCAGCTGTTTCATCAGTCACTATACAAGAATGGGAGGAGTACTGTAAGCATGTGCAAAAAATAAAACAGTACTGACNTAATCACTGAGAAACTAAGTTATTATTTACCCCTATTCAACATCCAAGGAACCCTTAGTCTGTGCCTGACAATGGTATACCACAGGTGGCAAGTAGCATCAACTTAACAGAATCAGCTGTTTCATCAGTCACTATACAAGAATGGGAGGAGTACTGTAAGCATGTGCAAAAAATAAAACAGTACTGACAACAGAATGCATTCTTCTGGACATAGCGGACGATATAATCGTCAATTTAGGAGCCGAAAGCAGTGATAGTGACGGTGACACTCAATGCTATAACAAGAATTTAGAAGCTGAAAGTACAGCTTCTGCATGCAAAGAGTCTGGGTCCGAGGAAGACTCGGTAGTCACTTTGGAATAGTGAGTAAATGTTTCTGCTCTGAAGAGTAGTCTGTCAACGCCATAAACTCTCATTTCCTGCAGCGTGATGAAAAGGGGGCACACGCTGGTGACACTTGCCACCCTCTTCTGCGTTCCTTCCAGGGTCGGAGAGCTAGAACCCTAATAGTAGTTTTTTTTGGCAGGCAAAAAACTGTAGAAAAGTGTGAGGATAATCCAAAAAATGTTTGCATTTAATAAAAATCTGTCAGTGGTTGCAAAGTTTTGTTAGGCACTAACAAGAAAAATGTGTGGTAAAAAGGACACATCAACAAAATTAGGGTTCACACTAGACTAATTTTATTTAAAGCATAAAATAAAAAATTGGTGAAAAGAAACATGCTTTACAAAACAATATGCCAGGAAAATAATACTTTTTTTTTGTAAAGTTTTTTGGTGTATCATTTTATATTTATTTGTTAAGTATGTGGGAATAAAATACCTATTTGCATTTCTAGTGTGCTCATTGTGTACATCCTTTTCTAATATTCAGTATGTTTAAAAGCAAAAAAAAATGGTACAATAAATGTATATGACTTGTACAGTTAAAATTACAAGTTTAGGAAACAGAATACTATAGCTATGCTACTANTGTTTCTGCTCTGAAGAGTAGTCTGTCAACGCCATAAACTCTCATTTCCTGCAGCGTGATGAAAAGGGGGCACACGCGGGTGACACTTGCCACCCTCTTCTGCATTCCTTCCAGGGTCGGAGAGCTAGAACCCTCATAGCAGTAATTTTTGGCAGGCAAAAAACTGTAGAAAAGTGCGAGGATAATCCAAAAAATGTTTGCATTTAATAAAAATCTGTCAGTGGTTGCAAAGTTTTGTTAGGCACTAACGGGAAAAATGTGTGGTAACTAGGACACATCAACAAAATTAGGGTTCACACTAGAATAATTTTATTTAAAGCATAAAATAAAAAATTGGTGAAAAGAAATATGCTTTACAAAACAATATGCCAGGAAAATAATACTTTTTTTTGTAAAGTTTTTTGGTGTATCATTTTATATTTATTTGTTAAGTATGTGGGAATAAAATACCTATTTGCATTTCTAGTGTGCTCATTGTGTACATCCTTTTCTAATATTCAGTATGTTTAAAAGCAAAAAAAATGGTACAATAAATGTATATGACTTGTACAGTTAAAATTATAAGTTTAGGAAACAGAATACTATAGCTATGCTACTAAAAGGACAATTTAAAGAAAATGAGGCTTTAGTTTTCCTTGATTTTGCAGAAAATTATGCCTCTGTTTTGCAATACGAGGCTCCCTCATTTTACTGGAACAATGACCAGGCTGCCATTTTTTCTATAGCAGTTAATTCCAAGGCTCCTAATGGTTTGGAATTCAAAAATATTGTATGTGTTTCTGTAAATCTTAAACATGACACAGTTTCGGTTAATTTATTTCAGAAGAAATTAATCTCCTACGTTTCAAGCTCAGGACTAATTCCAGACCTGAACAAAATCTACTACTTTTCAGATGGTTCTGCTGCTAAATACAAAAACAGGGAAAACTTCTCATATACATGTCATCATGAAAACGACTTTGGCGTCACGGTTGAGAGGCATTTCTACGCAACATCCCACGGTAAAGGAGTATATGATGGATTAGAGGAGGGGGGTCAGTGAAAAGACTTCCGGCAAGGGCAAACCTGCAACAAACATACAAAGATCAAATAATGACATCATTACAGCTGTTCAAGTGGTGCAAGACCAATATTAGGACCAAAGTGCTAATTTTTTTATATAGTGCAGCCCATCAACAACAAGCAGAGTTGCTTGAAGGGTGATAAGGTGCTACCAAGCCTATCCCAGACACACAGAAATTCCACAGCTTTCTTCCTGTCTAAAAAAATAAAACTCTATTACCGAGATGGTGGAACTGAAGTGTCTCCATCCTACAAGACCTACCCTGTCATTTTGTTACCGACAAGGCATAGAAGATGTACTTGATGTACCTATCTGCCACATTCTGACCATGGTGTAACCCACATGTCTGGCCAGAAGAATATACTATCTCGGTAAAGAAGAAACGGACTAAGCATCCAGTGCTCTTCATCTGGCACAAAATATGAAAATGATTATGTGTAACATGAAAGTGGCTGTGTTCAAAGTACAGTATTTATTTACTAAATGTTTTATTTGTGATTTGAAAATCTTGAACTAAACTAACAGAGCTTTAAGTTTTTGAAAGAAATAATGAAAATTCCTGTGTGAAACCTGTGGCTATCCTTTGCAAGATTGATTTCAAAATAATAATATCCCATTATGAAACATTGTGTGCAAGATGCTTAAATAAGCAAGTTCATGGGTAAATATTAAAAAAAAATTTTTTTTTAGATACAATTAAAGTGATATTTATATACATTATGCGCAGATGATGCTGTTCCTTTTATCTTTGGGCGCAGACTGTCTGTACCCAACGCTCTATGTTTTTCCATTGCCAAAAGTACACGAGACGTCGTGGAAATAGCAGAAGTGTGGCAGAATTAGAGCACAAGCCACCTGCATCCACACGGTTCAGCTCAATAGATGGCAGGTCATCTTGTTTGCGATAAACTTTTGTTAAGCTGTTGCAACAACGTGATTCTGTTATCAAAGCAATATGTACTGTTACAGTACTTTAGTCAACGCCTGACAATTTCTTAATATTATGAAAATAACTGTATGATAAGTTTATGCACAGTTATTTTATTTCTGTGTTATTAAAATGACATGTTAACATTCCGTATTTATTTTAAGGAAGCAACTGATGTTCACGGTAAAGTGAGCACTTTTGAGACCATAGTTACTTTTTTCCTATCAGCCATTTTATAAGTAATAAGCACAGTGTATATATTTCCCCAGACTCTAAAGTTAACATCTAAAACTACAATAAAATGTATTTATTAATTTAATGAGAAGGCTCCAAAAATTGCTCACTTTACCGTGAATAGACTATATATCAAGTGTGGCTTGAAATTAAGAATCTTGGCAATCCAAGATCACAACTTACTCCTCTTGTGAACCAATCTCACCCAAAAGAGAAAACTATATTCATAATTTCAGTACAAAAATTTACAATAAAACCATTTGGTTGGTAGGGTGTAATAATAATAATTTATTAATTTTTTTTTTTTTTGACGATATGTGGGCGACTACAGGTGTTGACCTAAAAAATATGCACAAGATTAAAAAACTTTTAGTGAGCAAACTGTATTTGCAAAATGAAATGAATATGGCAATGCTGGGACAGGTAGATATATATGGCAGCAGTTAGATGAAGGGTACATGTCAATTCAAAACACAATAACTAGTAGAAAAAAATACTTTCTAGAATAACAGACAACATAAACTTTTGTGGATTTTTGAGTTGTGACTTCAAAGTCATGATGAAACTACTGAAAGTGAAAAGTCAGGTGTGTTTACATATTTGTTAAGAGTTTGTTGCATAATTAAATAATGTATTAAGAGAAAATCTAGAAAGTTTAAACATTTTCAAGGGTATGCACTTCAAAAACTATACAAAATGTAATTTTGGATGTGATGCTGACAGCAACTCACTCTTTTATTTAACAAGTAGAGAAATCTGAGAACTTGGCAATTCAAGCAGAGGAGACCACAGACATTTTGTGCACTTCACAGATGTTGATCATAATTCGGTACCAAATTGAAGAATCTATTTTTGAAAGGTTCTGGGTGTATTTCTCTTTTACAAACCAAACTGCAGAGGGAATAAGCTCGGTAATATGAGAACTGCTGAGAAATTTCAGAGTGAACCAGAAGCAACAGATACTCACTGCGCAGACTATGATTGTGCAGTTGTAAATTGAGCAAAGCTGGAGTTCAGAAAAAAGTTAAACAAATGTATTCTCCTGCTAATTTTGTTCACTGTTATACACATCAAGGAAATTTAACCATGCAACAGGCAAACTCTGCTTCAAAAAATGCAAGGATATTCTTTTCTGATATTCAAGGAATCCTAAATTTTTTCCATTACAGTCAGTACGGTATTTTGGCGAATGTGGTAATTTTTCTGTTGGTTTATCGGTGAAAATTGTTAGAACCAACAAATGCAATCTAACTTTTTCAATATAATAATACAGACTTAATTACTGTGCTGATATTAGAAAAACCACTGAATACAAGCACTGCACTCAGATGCCTTGCCTTCATGTGAATGATAAGAAAATCCATTAACTCCTTAAACTTCAAGTTTGTTCAGTGCTGAATGTAATAGTGTGGACTCTATTTCTACTTTTTTTCCTTTTTATGCAACCCTGTCTCCTTCTTGGCCTTACCTTTGATATATGTTTCAGTGGAGTGGAGAGATTTGGATGGCTCTTACCACCGAGGTCTTGAGAGCCCATACAGATGTTTCAGAGGTGATATTCCACTTTCAAATGTATTACTGCTACTATTTAAAACAATTATAACATCCTCATTAGGAGTAAATGTTGAACTTTCACCTGTTTCAGATATCTCACCAAATAGAGACACAACTAAGCCTTTGTTTTATAGAATGCAACACAGTTTTTACATAATTTATCAAAACTGTTTACTTTAGAGCATTTCCATTCAAATTAAAACCAAGACAAGAAAAATTTAATTTAAAATTAACCCCACTTGTTATATATCAAATGAACGGTTTAAATTTGTATTTGATAATACAATATACAAAATTGTTGTATGTCACAAAAACAAATTACGTATTCTTTAACACAGAGTACATGCATGTCAAGTATGTAAAAAAAGATGCCAGAAAATGTACATAAACAAAGATTAGTTTTCTCATTTAATACATATTTGTAGTCATAGAATTTTTTTAATTCTCTAATAACAGATGTTTTTCACAATACATATACTATTTTCTCTACCTCTAATCTTCAAATAGGGTAAAGCTCAAAAATTCTAACAAGGTGTGTTAAATATTACATCCATAACATATTTTATAACACAAGATTGTATAACAATTGTATTTTGTATTATACTAATAACATTTTTGTGTTGCTCTTTTGGTTCTTCCCTATATTTTCAATGGGTTGTTCCATCTCAAGTGATTAAAAAATTTGGCACTTTTAAATCTGACCCTCTTCAATTTCTTTCAAATTTGGCTCACATATTGTAATTGAAGGAAATAGTAAAAAACCATTTTTAACCTTTTTGGTGGTGTAGTTTTTAAGTTAATAGCCCACTGAAATCACAAAAAATTTCATGTTTTTCCATTGTTATCTGATAACAAAATAACTGTTACTTGGGCTAGAAATGTGATAGAAGTTTGAACTAAAAAGCATTTTGTAGCTTATTTTTCAGGTTCCGTATTCTCTGTTTTATATAACTTCAGTAAATTTTGACAGACTTTGTGACCAACCTACACAGCATGTAAACAGGAAACAGCTTCTGCAAAGTATTGTCAGTTGATGGTTGTTGCAAGATGTAGCTTGTTATGTTGGTGATGCCTGCAATGATTTTAAAGAAAAATAAAACTCTGCATTTAAAATTATAATTTAGAACTTTACCAATTATTATAACATTATTGTTTAAATTATGTTTTTGGGGTAATTAACAATTTTTTTAGCATGGGCTTTAAAAACATTTTGAAAGTTACGGTACAGTAGGCATACATTACGGTATGTGAAACATTACGGTATGTGAAACGTTTCCCCCTTGTGAATGCCATTGCGACTGTGCCCTTTTTCATCGTGATTGATCTATATTGAATAATTCCTTGCTGGTGGTGTTCGAATATTATACCTGAAGTTATTTATTTTTGTATTTACATATTTCATTAAATGTGGTTCATTGTAGGTGCCTTTTTAGAAGTCTCCTCAGTGAAATGAAATATCAACATGTGTCTGCAACTTTATAAAATGTTGTTTATGTGCTTTGGTATGCTATTTTCGTTAACCACCATGAAGTGCGACACGAGCGACAATGAATTTCCGTTCTGAAGTTTAAATTTGTTCATTTCGAGAAACAGTTGAATTGTTTTGTTAATTTAATAAGTCAGCAAATAAATTATTTTGTATCAGTGGCCAACAAGTTAAAAGTGAAGTAATTGTCCAAAGCTCATCAAGTGTTAAGGAATTACAAAGTGAACTGTAAGTTCATGTGTTATGCAAATAATGTTATTCAAAACTCTTGTTAAAATATTTAAAATGCATGTAGCCTTAAAATCTATTTTTAACTCTATTTTATTGAAAATCCAATGATTTTTATGATTGAAGTTAAATTTGCTGAAAATGTTTACATTTGTGCATTTCTCACATCGTTATGAACAGTGGCATAATTAATCACGTTTTGTTCTTGCCGGAGATTTTGAAATTTAAATGACCTAAATAAACACTCTTTCTAGTATAGTTCATTATATCCAACAACTTTTATATGAGAGTTTAACTTCACTGAAAATGTTCAGAGTGTATTTCTCACATTGGTGCAAAATTTGCCACTGCATAATCAAAACAATGGGCAGTTAAAATTGCTACTCATAAAAAGAAACGCAAGACAATCCTGTCTCAGGAAAGAAGATAAACTAAAGTTCCCTGCCCCACCAACAAAATAAACAGAACCCTACTAGTAGATTATCTGGTCATAACAAAAATAAAACAAGTGTGAATGGCAACATGATATTATAGTAGCTTTAGTACTGGACTGAAGTTGTCAGTCATTTAGTGCATGCCATTGGATTCGTAGAGTTTGTTTGCAAACATTATTTTCCTCATTGACAGAACAGCCGTGGCAGAGGTATACATTGTGGCCACACTATTTGTCAAGAACTATCAAAATTTACTGAAGTTACATGAAATGGAGAATATGATACACAGGACTACCAGTTTTGAGAGAAAAATACTTTTCAAGGTCACCCAATTCAAAATTTCACCTTGAATATTTCAAAGTCTCTCTTCAAAAATTTTCAAAATATTCACACACAAACTTGCATATTTCAGCGTTGTTTGTACAAAGTTTCATCATGGGATCATAATGGAATTATATGTTTTACAATTTTTGAAATTTACCTTGTGCATGTTAATGATAGGTAGGTACGAGGCAGAAATTTTCATTATTTCATTTACAAACTTTCAAGACCTGAGATTCAACTCAATAATTATTGAAAAACAAAGAAAAATTGTACAATAAATATATATTTTACCTTGAGCTACCCATTCAGCACTGCCACTTTACCTTTTCCCAAAGTCAGTTTCAAGAATTCTTTGCCAGGCGAAGTGATGTGGTGGCAGAAGAGATTTCTTTATGGAAGACATTTTGGATCCACAAGGGTCAAAATCTGGCTGATTGATACATCAAGCAAGTCCTCTACATTTTGCAGGTAGGAAAAGGATGTAGTATGCTTGGTAGGATAGAGGAATTTAAATTTCACTATCTCTGTGACAGAGTCCTTTGACAAGACACAAGCAAGCCACCACTGGTCTTCAAAGCTGCATGTTACATACCATCACCTTAATTATTCAAATGTTAGTGTTTGTTTTATATCTTCTCCTGACAAAGAAAACTTACATGACTTCTTACTGAATGAAAAAACCTTTGCCAGTATATTTTACCTGATTTAGGAAGAAAGGTGTGGAATTGCTGGGTGCCTGGTATTAAAATATATACTGGGACTTCTAGCCACAAATATTTCATACTAGCAATTCCAGCTTTCTCATAAAATTTAATAAAGTAAGATTACCTGAATACCACAATACATTAAAATGCATTTAGTCTTCAAAAGTTTTTGTATTTCTTGAATAGTTTACTTCATTCTAATATCACCTTTCATATTTATTATTCTGTAGAACCTATATGTGTTCACAAACTAGCTTTTCAACACTCTTTCCATAGAGTAAATGCAATACTTATAAAAGTGGTATATTAATTTAATGATATTTACAACATACACCCACCTTTGTAATTTTAGCAAAATTACATACAAAATGAATTAACTTGAATTTCATTTTTGTATCTCTTTAAGGGAGCTCAAAAACCGAATTGCTGTTAATGTGTGTTCACTTTTTGTACATTACTTAAACATCACAGATCAAGGATGTCAGGCTTCTTAAGAATGACTGTTACTGTATTAGCTGTTTTTCTTCTTTGAAGATCAGCCTCTTTCACATCCATGATCACGCTAGCAGACTACTGGTCTGATTCATGTAGCCAAGAAGGGCCCTCCCACCATCTACATTCCATATACTGTTGTGGGGTGCAACCTCTTGATAACAAATCCGCTGGATTAACTTCACCAGGTACATGTCTCCACATACATGTGCAACATGTAGATTTGTTTCATTCATGTGTTGAATCTCTTTGTAGGATATTTAGGAAGAACATTGTCCCAGCCTTGTTTTTCTAGTGTCCAAGTTTCTTGAAGCATCATTTTGGGTACAGTAGAGACTGGCACAATAAATCCTAGTGGATCACAATCTTCCGTGCTACAGTCAACATGGGGCTGTGGTGGTTTAAACTACTCGTCTCCCACCAAGGTGAAATGGGTTCGATTCCCGTGGGGCCACACCCAGATTTTCGCATGTGGGAATCGTGCCGGACGATGGAGGTGGTCAGCGGGTTTTCTCAGGGATCTCCTGTTTCCCCTGCCCCTTCATTTTGACGCTGCTCCATGCTCACCTCTCTTCATCCTCATTGGCTCTTAAGACCTCAATGTTAAGAGCCGCCCAAATCTCTTCACTCACTCACAGTCAGCATTAATCATCATGTCAAACCACTTGGTAGGTCCTTTAAGGTCTAAAGATTCAGACCTATTTCATCCTGACCACAATACTAGAGTAGTACTAGAACCTTTTCTACATTTTCAGGATTCTTTATGTTGGACACCCAACCACTCAAATTGAATCCAGCAGTCTCCAAGAGCTGACTTGCTTCTTCTATAAAGTTTTCCAAATCTTCCTTAGAGTTCAATAAAGTTAAACAATAACTGTCAACATAAAATGGTCTTTTCAATTTGTCTGCTGTATTTTTCAATGTATTAGGCGCTTCATTAAAGTGACGTATGACAGCAACCAAAAAGAATGGGCTGCACGATACGCCAAACACTACCCATACAGTGATGTAAAAATATCATCTTTCCCTCATGCCACCAAAGGAAACTTAGTACATCTCTGTCAGAAGGATCAATCAAAATCTGTAGGAAAGCCTTTTCAATATCAGCAGAAACTCAAATTTTTCGTAGTGCCCAAAACCAAATAATATTCCTGGTATCATTTCAATTAGATTCAGTACAGTTTCCAATAACTCATTTAATGAATGTTCGTTTTTGTCTTTAACTGATGCATCAAAAATTGGGCACTTTTTTTTGTGGTACTGTCTTCACTGAATACCACATGGTGAGGGAGGTGATGTCCTATATTCAATGTTTCCTCAGTAGAAACAATCTCAATAATATTTTTTCTGCCTCCAGTCCACAATAATTTCATTGTATTCATCAAACTTGTTCTAGATTAGCTTCTAATTCTGGTGAGTCTTCCAAAGAAGGCAACATCACCACATAACATAAATCACAATTTCTTTTAACAGTTTTCTCAAAATGTTATAGAACCTGTTTGTCTCTCTCCTTTTGACTTAACTTTTCATATGTATCTTGTATTCCCAAAATTCTTCAGTTGATTTATTGATAAATTTGAGTGGTCAGAAATGTTACAGCAATATTTGACTTATTGTGAGAAGGACCCATAATCGTCCAACCTAATTTGGTGTGGACTACCTCCTCACTCACATGGTGGTGGTAGCAGTTGGAAATAATTTTGGGCCAAGCATCTGCTCCTAGTAGAATATCAACACTTTCTGATCCTTTGTCAAACTTAACATTCAAAAGTGTAATACTGTACGTAATTTTTTCAGATGTTCATGAACATCAAAAATGCAAAATATGTTTATTCGTCCACAAATAACAACTTGATCTAAGACTGCAAAATGTTCTACAAAGTCTTGGTTATGTGACCTTAGAGTGACTCCATACACATTGTGTGTTTTCACACTTATGCTCCAAAGATCTCCTGTGATAACGAGTTTTCTTCTTGTTTTGTAGATGACATTTTGAAGTGAACTTTTTGGTAATGTAACTTCTGTCAGAGCCTGAGACTAGAAGAATTTGAGCTCTTTGTGTTCCATCACGTGTTACAACAAATGCTATCAGAGTTTGTAAATGTCTGAATAACTCCCTTTGATACCAGAGTTGTAGTGTTATCTGCCTGCTTTTCTTCTATATTTACAGAATTTTCTTTTATATTTCCAGAATTTCCTGTCCTTTTAAACAATACTGGAAAGTGCTTTCCCTTGCATAAAACACATTTAACATCTAACTTGCACTTATTGCTTACGTGTCCTATTTTTAAGCATCTGAAACAAGCCCCCTTTATTTTAATGGTAGCTATTCTCCAAGGTGTAACATATAAGGAGATAGAAATAGTGTAGATGAGGATCGCTCCACTTGTAAGCATCAATATTTTTCTGTAAGAGAAATAGGTAATAATTAAGTTTAGGGGCTTTTCTGTAAAAATAAAAATAATTCATGGAAAATTATATATTTCCACTCTACTAATGATGCAGAACACGAATATATTAGGAGCATTAACGTCCGACTAATTTCGTAATGGTAGCTAATCTCTGAGGTAAAGTCAATTCAGAAAATTTAGCACAATCCTGTGATGGGTGTTTTTTCTCGCAAAAAATACAATCTGCTTGTCTTTTCTGGATATTATCTCCAGACACGAGAGATGCTGCCATTGGTATAACTGGTTCTTGCTTGTATTTACTATGTACAGACTTCTGATATTCCACTTTCACAAAGGATTCCTTTCACAATTTTAGCCTTTCCTCCCCTTCTACTTCCACTCTTAGAAATTCAAGAAACTCTTTGAGACAGTCATCCAGTTTCTACATACACACTAATTTAAAAATGTGATGTCTTTCACAAATTCTGAAAATATTTTCAGGTATAGCAGATTCTACTAAGGGAAATAACATGGCAGCATAGTTTTCCTTTGTGACTCCCATAGAATCAAAAGACCTGAGCTGAATTTTGAGCCGGTTGTATATACTGGTTATCAAATCCATTTCGTTGCAGAGCACCATTGATAGCAATTGTCTACTCAATTAACATATCTTCTCTGCCAAATCTCTGCTTTAATAATTTTAAGTCTTTTTATAATTATCTTTAGGAGAAGGAAATCCTTCAACCAGTTTTCTAGGTGGGTAGTCAGGTTTCAAGGATCTTAACAAAATCTCTAATTTATCTTCATCTTCCCACTCATTTGATTTATGAATTCTTGAAAACTGAGTCCAAAACCCAACCCAGGCGCCAAGACTGCCATCAAATTTTTTTTAGAAATTTCTGGTAATTTCAACGAGACTTTATAGTTAGTAGTTTTATAATTCCTCACACTCTTTATGATTTCCTCAGATCCCCCTTTCAAAAATTCATTAACCCTTTCTTGTAGAAATAGACATCTGTAATCATATTCACTGGAGGTATCAAAATCAGTTTCTAGTTCCTTATTACTCAAATCTTTTCTGGATAGTAACTCGGATATTTTCTCTCTTCGTCCAAGATTACCAGTTTATTTATTATACTTCAAATTTACAGATTTTAATCTACCACTTTTCAGCCTTTGTGTTTTCTGTTGTCAAAAGTTGTTTTAAAGCATTAGCTTCTTTCATAAACAACATCCAAAATACACTACGTTCTTGATTATACATAATTACGTCGTTCTTATCAGACAATACCAAAAACATTCAGTCCTGTCAAGATCGCCACAAAAATATATTAAAATACTGGGACTTCTAGCTACAAACATTTCATACTAGTAATTCCAGGTTTCAAATTATTAATGGTTCTGATTATGACTCTCTCATCAAAATTTAATGAAGTAACATTACTTGAATACCACAATAAATTAAAATGCATTCAGTCTTCAAATGTTTCTATATTTTTTAAATAGTTTACTTCAATCTAACAAAACTTTCATATTTATTATTCCATAGAACCTATATGTCTACACAAATGAGCTTTTCAACACACTTTCCAAAGAGTAAATACCTACTTATAAAAGTGGTATATTAATCGACTGATATTTACACCACCTGGTATAGGTTTGGTAGCAATAAATCGCTCTTCAAGCAATTTTGCTTCTTATTGGTGGTCTTGACTGGATAAAAAAATTAACTCTGTGGACTTAATGTTTGCCTTACACCACATGAATAACTGTAACGGTGTCATTATTTGATCTCCATATGGTTGTTGGAGGCTTATCCTTGCTGCAAGTCTTTTCACAATTCCCCCTCACATGCACCTTTCCCATGTGCTGTTGCATAGAAATGCCATTCAACCTTGATTCCAAACTCACTTTCATAATGGCATGTGTTTGAAAAATTTATGTTTTTGAACTGAGAAATAGTAGCTTTTTTCCAAATTTGTAATCGTTCCTGAACCAGAAATGTAAGAGATTAATTTCTTCTGAAATAAATGGATGGCAACTGTGTAATGCTTAATNATAGTAGCTTTTTTCCAAATTTGTAATCGTTCCTGAACCAGAAATGTAAGAGATTAATTTCTTCTGAAATAAATGGACGGCAACTGTGTAATGCTTAAGATTTTCAGAAACGCAGACAATACTTTTGAATGTTATATTGTTTAAATAATCGTAGCATGATTCCTTCAATATTTATTTTATAACATCCATAACCATTACAAATACAGACAATATACATAATGTGATGGTTTGTTGAAAACTAAAAATAGAAAACTTGACTTGCTGCTGGCAACTCATAACAAACGAAAGAACACAAATAAAACACTCCCTCTCAATCAATAATTCTGATTAAGCATCTTGCAAAAAATATTGAGTTCATATGAAAAATCTAACACTGACAAAAAAAACTACTTTACAAGTTTCAGTTTCTCAACAAATTTCTCAAATTTTACCTTTCCAAGAGGTTTGGTAAAACCATCCGCTAACTGATCTTAAAATTTAACATAACTCAGAGAAATACCTTCAGAAGCAATAATGTCTCTTATAAAATTATATTTTACATTTACATGGTTAAGGCATTTGTGATGCTAAGGACTTTTTAAACATAAATAGCAGACTGGTTATCCTCAAAAATTATTACAGGCTCAGCAATGGTTACACCTAATTCACATAACAAGCCCTTCAGCCATAACACTTCACTGACACCTGCACTGATAGCAACATATTCAGCTTCTGTAGAAAACAGAGCAACAGACTTCTGCCTCTTTGAGGACCATGACACTACAAAGCCAAACATTTTAAAAACATAGCCAGATGTAGATATGCAGTTGGAAGTACTGCCAGACCAATATGCATCACGAATCCTTGGAGTGCCGGGCTGTCACTTTGAGATGCATGGACAAGCTGCAGTTCTGTAGTTCTTTGGATATATCACAGCACTCTTTTGAGAGCCTTCCACAGATCAGCTCCACAGTTGTTTTGAAAGTGGCTGAGAAAACATACAGCTACACAAATATCTGGACGGGTTCCAGGCATGGCATACATCAAGCAACCTGTAAGTGTTCTGCATCGTTCTTGAAGGTCCGCATCATTAGGCTCTTCCCCTAACCTCTTGAGGAGTAGATACAGGTTTACACTGCGACAATATGAAACGCTCTAGAATGTCTTGTCCAGAGTGATATACTCATCATGTTGTTCAATGTTAATGCCCAAGAACTTTGACACAGTACCGAAGTCTTTCATTTTGAAGCGACAACCAAGTTTCTCTCTTACATTGTTAACAGTTTCTTCATTTGTACCAATTAGTAATGAATCATCTACATACAGCGAGAGATACATTTGTTCACCATTTTAAAGTTTGTATTTTGGAACATGTACATATGCATTACATCCAAAGATTTGGAGATGGTTTATTTTGCACTGTTTATCGAACCACAGCTCAAAGGGTATTTTCCCTTTCAGAGTAGATGTACCAGTCCTTTTTTTAACATATGTGGCAGTGTTAACTGCTTTTATCTAAAATTGCTTACTCAGTCCAGACGAAGCTAGTGAAGCTAGCAATGTCCTGGCAGACTCCACAATTGTTCTCATATCTCTCTATCTCCCAATTTTGCAGTTTTCTTTAGCTGCATATGGCACAGTTTTTTTAATGCCTAATACCTCTTTCTTGAAGTAAAGTTTTAACANTTGCAGTTTTCTTTAGCTGCATATGGCACAGTTTTTTTAATGCCTAATACCTCTTTCTTGAAGTAAAGTTTTAACAGCTTCATTTACTTCCTCAGTTCCGATATCACTCCTTATCACCTTGATCTTGTGACCTGAACCATTTTCTGCACTTGCTAATGGCTTCTGACTTGTANCATTTACTTCCTCAGTTCCGATATCACTCCTTATCACCTTGATCTTGTGACCTGAATCATTTTCTGCACTTGCTAATGGCTTCTGACTTGTGTTTTAGGAACTACACTTTGTGGTAGTATAAGTAATAATCCTTGAAAATCAAAAAATACTTGGCTCCGCCAAGGCTCCTCACTTCCATACGTTCATTTCAGTGGCGGATTTACACATTTGCCGCCAGTAGGCTATTCAAATTTTGCCGCCCCTACCGACCTCTACAATTGGATACCCTAATTCACAATCATATTAATTACAATTTTTTTTGTCAATGAAATTGTAACTTTATGATTTGTGCACTATCGTCCTAATTACACCACCTTTTTCCCGTAATTAGTATGATTGCGAACAAGGGGATCGATGTGTCAGTTTCTAGAATATTTTTTCAACCCAACGATTTAGTTAAGATTGCACAAGAAATAGTTTTTGGGTATATTTCTGAGCTAATAAAAGCTCAATCATGTACTACTAATAAGGCGGGGTAAGGTATGCCTCAATACTACTTACACAATAATGTACATTCGGTAAACGTAATTAAATAAATTTTATTGCGCTTACTTACAGTTTAAAAACAATATATTCAATTATCTGGTAACAATCCGGCTGATGATGTCGATGAAATTCAATTAATTAAGTTATGAAAGTATTACAATACCTTTTTGCGCGATTTTCTATTGACAAAATCATCAATTATATTGTCGTATAACATCTTGTTTATTAGTTCTGACTCTATGCACAAAAGAGCTAAGGCGTTTAGCTTTTCTTGGCTTAAGGTAGATCTTAGATAATTTTTCACCCGTTTTAAGCAAGAAAAGCTTCTCTCACCCTAACAATTTGTCGCTGGTGTACATAGAGCCATGCAAAATGCTATATCCAAGTTTGGATAAACGTTTTGCAAATTCTGTTTTCGCAGGAACGAAGATAGAATTTTCAATGATCCACAATCTGGTTTTACCAAAATTCTTTCAGAAGAAAGGTGGCATTGAAAATGTATGCATTCTTGAACTAAGTCAGTCTCTAAATCATTAGGATGCATTTCTTCCAAGAAAAGGGCTTTTTCCATAATGGTTGATGACAATTCAATCATTTTGGTCAGAAATGAAAACTTTTCAGTGAACCTGTTGTAGGCCTCCTGCCGTTTTTCTAATTCGGATACGAGTCTATCAATGAGGACGAGAAATGTGTTAACCCTGAAAGTATCACTCGCAGTCATTCTCATTTCTTCATCGGGTGTTTCATCATAATTTTTTTTCCTTTTCGGTTGTCTTTTTCCCATGTCTTTTGTATACTGCTTCGACACGCTTAATTCCATCGCCTTTTGTTCGAAATACTTAAAATTTTCTCGTTCAGCTACGAAAAACTTGCAAAGAGATTCGTAAAGATCGGCAACAGTGATCAAATCTACGGTAGAAGCCTGAATTTGAACATTCACTTTGTTTATTCTTTCCAAAAAAACATTCCACACAACAACCATTACCGCCATTTCCAGTTTTTCTAAATTCAAAAGTATTCCCGTCGCTTTGTTTCGCGTTACAGGCTTTTCAGTACAATCATCCTTGATTGATTCCAAAGTTTTAAGGATTTGGTGCCAACAATCTCTCAAACTTCTACACGTGTCCTCTATAGCTGACCAATGTGTCAAATTTACTCTCTTTAGCGTTTTCCCTCTCCCGATTTCAGTCATTAATTTTTGCCAGCGCTGCGTCGAACTTACAAAAAAAGACGTAGATTTCTTGAAGCAACATGAAGAAGCGACAAGCTTCTGTGCAAGATTCAGCAGCCGCAGTTGCCAATAAATTTAAAGAGTGGGCAGAGCAAGGAACGAAAAAAGCAAAAGGTGCTTGGCTTTGAATTTGAGCCTGTAAGCCATTGTACACACCAGACATGTCCACGGCAGTCTTAAATATTTATGCCCAGTGTTTTGAGTTCCTAAATAATGGCAGAAAACATTTCTTCAGCTTTATGTCCCACTGAGAGCAAAAACTTGATAAATCTTTCACATGGTTCACCTGTTTCCAAAACGTATCTAATGATTAAGGAGAAATATTTCGCCCTTCTTATCTTGTCTCCAATGTGTTTTAAGACTTTATGACCCATCAAGATAATAAACTCATCGCAAACAGTATTTGATAAGTAACTGGTACTTCCAGATCCTTGATTCCCAAATCGTTCAATATGTCTGGAAAAAAAGGATCAAATTCAGCTAATAGTTCCAAAATCATACAATAATTTCCGTTATGCGTATCACCGAACTTTTAAATTTTTCCTCTGAAAGCGAGGCCTCTTGAACACAGTCGCTTCACTACGGCAACAACCCTCTTCAGAACGTTTCTCCAATAAGTAATTTCTTCATCAATCCGGACATGCAGTAAATTANATCCTCCAATGGACCGAATGCCAAACAGGGCCCACAATATACAGATCTTTTACTTTCAGAATAAACCAGCCAATTTTGGTCATTCACTTCATTATTTTTAATTTTTCTTTGGAAGATACTCCCTGGCAAGAAACGACGCTGATCAGCATATATTTTTTCACTTTTAGAGAAGTCACAGGACTTGTTTTGATCGAAGCCGTACCTTGCGATAATCTCCCTTAGGGTATCGTTGATTTCCCATAAAGCTGGATCTTTGTTTAGATTTACTGTTATTTGCACTTGGTCATTACTTAACGTCNTTAGGTATCGTTGATTTCCAATAAAGCTGGATCTTTGTTTAGATTTACTGTTATTTGCACTTGGTCATTACTTAACGTCTGATTCTGATATGCTTCTTCAATTGTTATACTTATTGATGATTCCTCTACCGTCTCTTCGTCAAAAACATAAATATCCGTTTTTTCAAAAGTAGATGGTTCAACAGATGACTGTTGTTGTTGGGCCGCAGAGTTCAAATCCGTTTCATCTTTTCCAGATTGTATTGTGTCAGTGCATGTTGAAGTTCCTGGTCTTTCAACACTACTTCCACATCCACTTTAAAAAAAAAACTGTCAATTTTTATCGTTTTACGGATAATCTGTTCTTGTTCTTCTTTTTTTCATTTTGGCCTTTTTATACTCAGCTCTACTAAGTAGCTTTCTCCCATCACTCAATCTAACAATTTCTTGGATTCCAAGAACTGAAATAAAAAAGAGTACATTACGAGTTTTATTTCTCGTACATCCTTTGTTCAGATTTCAGACATTGAATAGTTACCTAACATAAGTACAAGAAATTTATTTAAGTATGATATAACAAAAAAATTGAAATTTCTTTGCATACCTTCCGAAACAGCTATTTATCAAGTTAAATTACGTCTTACTGATTCGTTACGGATGATTTATTGTAATATATTATGATTACTTACCTACTATAAGTTTCTACACACCGGTGATATTATGCTATGAAATTATTCATACAATGCACGAAACACTTTGAAAAATTACAGCACACAACCAGAAAAAGTAAATACGGGACGGGACTTNATTATGCTATGAAATTATTCATACAATGCACGAAACACTTTGAAAAATTACAGCACACAACCAGAAAAAGTAAATATGGGACGGAACTTGCTCGTTTGTATCGCCGGCCGCCGCTCTATATGTATCTCTCTGGAACTCAATGCCACCACGCGGCGTATGCCTACAACAGGACGACCCCACTTCGGCTCCCGCGGCGGCCGTGCCGCGCTGCGCTCGTGCAGTCAATTCCGCCAGACACACTTAGCGAACGGTCATGTCACTCGTTCCCGCGCCACAACCAAACGCGACTACACAAATTGTAGAAAAATTTATCTAAGTGGTGAAACATATTACATGTTGAATTGTTTGTGTGGACCTAATAACATTTAGGTATGTAAATATGAATATTTTTAATTTCTGTAAGACAAAAAAAATTTGTCCCTAAATTTGCTGCCCTTAAAATCTGCCACCCTAGGCTCCAGCCTACTCAGCCTGCTGGTAAATCCGCCACTGGTTCATTTAAAACAACGTGGATTAATTCTCAATGTTTGGTGGTTTTTGTGTAATTTTTCCCTAATGGTAACATATGCTGTTTGCCACTAACACATTCTGGACAAACATTTCTTGGTTTCCTGTGATCTTAATGTTAAAATTCATTGAGCACTGATTTTACATGAGGGATACTCTGGTGTACAAGTTTCTTATGTCAAGACTCCAGCGTATCATCTGATTTTGCTGCAAATACTGTTTTCATTTGCACTTTCAGCTTCACAACAAACAAGTTTTCAATTTGCTCAGCAACCACATATGGAATTCCATTTTTTTCAACAGTGCAGTGGCTTGATTTTCCAACAATAGCGAAGCCTCTACTCACTAATACATTGACAGACAACAAGTTTAACTTTATATTAGGGACACACAAAACAACTATAACTCTCCATCCACAACCATCAAACACAGAAATTCTGATTCCACCCATGCCACAAGCCTCTAATAGTTTCCCATCACCAATTTTTACATACATTTTGACTGGCACAAATGTATAAAACCACTCACGATGGCATGTCATGTGATCTGTAGCACCATTGTCTAAATACTAACACTCAGAATTCGTAGCAGAGCTATTGTATAAAGCCATATACACAAGGGCTTCGGAATAGGATTCAATGCTCTGTTTCTTCTTTCGAAAGAGGAGTCTCTTATGAAATGCCCTGGTTTATAGCACTAGAAACAAACAAGCTTATCCTTCTTACAGAAGACACTGCCCCTTTCAAAATATGATGTGTTACCTTTTTGGTTACAATCGCATCATCTTGTATATTTTTAAGTTAATGCTCTCTCTTCAAGAATAACTTCATTCATGTCTCCAAGCCCCTCTTCTTCCATTAACAATCGACCAAGCAGTTCATTTACGGTTTGCTTGTTTTTTGGGGCTGATTCCCACTAAGTCCGAAAGTGAAGGCATAGACATAAGAATTTTTGTTATTAACATTTGGTCAGACACTTGCTCTCCTGCTTGTCTCAAATGAAATGCAAGCTCCTGTAATTCTGAAACGCAACTTGCAATTCCTTCATCTGCATAAGGGTACCTGAAGAATTTCTGTTGCAGTAAATGTGAACTAACTTCTGACATTTGTTCGAAAATTCAGGATCGTTTAGCCCACATTTCACGAGTTGTTGAACATGTCGGAAGATGCTTTAAAGTACTTTCATCCAATCTGGTTGCAATTATTTCTCTTGATTTGTATTTTGATAACTAATCCTTGGTGTCTGCTACGTACGAGGGCGATTTCTCGTCCTTTGGCTTGGAAATTCCAAGTGCTCCAGTTTCTTTCTCCTTGCAGTAATACTATATCAACTTATCAGACTGCATGTTTGCAGTGTAGTTAATTTTCAAAGGAATGACCACTATAAATGGCAAACTAAACAAGCACAATATACTTGCAAAATGAAGTTACTATTGTATATTTTAATACACANGACCACTATAAATGGCAAACTAAACAAGCACAATATACTTGCAAAATGAAGTTACTATTGTATATTTTAATACACAGCCATGACTAATTATTCCAGGCAATGTCTGGGCCCATAACTGTTAAAATAATCGCAGCATGATTTCTTCTAACATATATTTTACAACAACCATAACCATTACAAATACAGACAATATACATAATGTCATGCCTTGTNAATTTCTTCTAACATATATTTTACAACAACCATAACCATTACAAATACAGACAATATACATAATGTCATGCCTTGTTGATAACTAAAAACAACTTGGCATACTGCTGGCAACTCATTATAAACAAAAAAAAAAGAATTACTTGATTGTCATTTTTAACATACACCATCAGAAACCTTGTAGTAGACTGCTATAGGAAAACCAGTTGCCTAGTCATTGTTCCAGTGAAATGATTTGAGCCTCATCTTGCTAAACGAATGCATAATTTTCTGCAAAATCAAGCAAAACTAAAGCTTAATTATTTTTACAGGTTTTTTGAAATAGTTGTNGTCGAAATATACCACTTTCTGGAGTTTTTTTTCTTATTTTCAGAAAAGCCCCTAAAGTAAAAAATTACCAAAATATCTTCTGTGGTCTTAGTGAAGGTTTCAAATGTGCATCTGTATACGATTAGCTTTGCTTGTAAGTCAACCATTTCTTCTTACAGCTTTACACTTGAATTTCCCACACCTGGACAAGAAGGGCACTCACTAAGGTGGGATGCTGTACCTAGCTAAATAGGACTTGTAAACATTCAAAGCTATACCATCATTAAGTGTAATGGTTTTTAATATAGGACATTGTATCTTCAGTTTGGCATTCTGATGTATTGTACAAACACACACGGAGAGAAGAACCAATTCCTTTAGCTAAGATACAATTTTTTAGTTTGGAAACTTGTTCTTGAATAAATTATACAACTCCTTTAAATTCCCTAAAACTAGCCTTTTTCATACACGAACTCCAGCACTGTCATTTGTATTTACTGAAACAAATTCTCCCCCCTCCCATCTACCGACTAACATCACTATTACAAAAATTGATAGCTTGTTGGATGACATTGTTCTTGCCAGGCTTCCAATTAGGTGTTGCCAAAATGCAATTTTCTGTTACTAGAGATTTTTACTTTCCTTGCCATTCTGTTGTCAACACCAAATTCCTCTTCTATTTTTTTTTTTTGCAGATCCTGCTTTTGGGTAATACTGTATGAATCTGAATTTTTTTTTTTTTTACAAAGACTTAGGTTTTTTTTAAAAATTTTCTTTTAAACAGTTACTATTTCCCTCTCAGAACTGTTTTTGTCTTTTTAATGGTCTACTTCTTACTTCCAACAGTACTAGCCCCTTTTCCTATTCCCATCTCTGGGCCATGAGGGAAGTTGGCTGACACGCACGCCCAGCCCCTGATCCCCCAATTTTTGAATGCTTCAACCAAATTTCACCAAACTTGGTACACACATAATACTTAGTAAGGACACCTGACTTTTATAGTTTTTGACCACGTCTGACACACCCCCTCCACCGCTGGGCGGTACCCCTCCATGCGAGCACAGGGAGGTCAGCAGCGAGGCGTGGGCCATGACCTTAACTCTTAATGCCGGGTTCAGCTGCCGTGCCGCGACCATCAATAATGGCTGGTCTGACACCTAAGGGCGTCCCGACGCCTCTGTGTTAGCAGTACTTGTGCCCCATCCCACAGGATGTAGTGGCGAAGTACAAATTTAGACACAACATATTGCAAGTGTGCTCGTAAGACCAGCCCAACGAGCAACCACGAACACATGGACAGTTCCAATGTGATAAATCAAATTTAAATGTTAAACCAAATGTTAAACCAAATGCAAATTTAAAGTTTTTTACAATACCAGTCAACAAAATTTTGTGTGCCAGATTACTGTGCATGGGACAGGGTATCCCTACTCTCCAGTATACTTTGTGCCTACAGCATTACCATTCAACGTGCCTAACCGCAACAGAACTCGCGACTGTACAAAACCAGAACTTTCAGAGCTCACAGTGCCACAGCAATAGCAAGCAACTGAACACTTCTACAGTTTACAAAGATTTATTAACTGGTCCAGACTGTCAACCAACACAATGTCACTGCCCAATGTGTCCAGAGAGCAAAAGTAATGACGTGTTGAAATACAGGGTGTGTGTGTGCAGTGCATGTACACGGGCATTGTTTGCAGTCTGGCGAGAGACTGGCAGTACAAGATGGCAAATTCACTTGTCTGCAATGTACAGCAGTGGGAGACACCGCACCGTAACTGTCACACGCTACCAGCACGCACATGGCAGATGTAAAAAGAGCAGTGCCGCTCGCTCATTCAACACCTTGCCAGTCGGTCTTGACTTCAGCACATCTCTCTCTCCTACCATCCGCCCATTACATACCGCCACTCGCCACCTACTTTCCCACGCCGGCCTTCCCCCAACAGATGATTCCAGTGTTATTACCCCACGCATCACAATTTTCACAACCAAACCCGGTGACACAATTCCCCGCTCACAACCTTGTTCCACCAGCTGCAAGCACGTGGCCAAAAAGTAGCGGAAGGCAACACCAAACCACTGTAGCCATCCCAACCCTTGCACCTGGACCAACCAGTTTTACTATGCCTTCACGAATCCAGTCGCTACCCACCTTTGAGAGATCACCTAGAGGACCCATCTGCGTTCTTGAGTGACTGTACAGCATGCCTGCAACGCTATGGGTATGCATGGAGGAGTGGCCTAGCTGCATTGGAGCTCAACTCTTCGGAGAAGCGCGTTCCTGTTGGCAATCTATTAATCACTATGGTCTACCATGGGAGGAGTTCCTCCATGCTTTCAGTGTCGCTTCGGAAAAGCATTCACATCACTTCAAGCGCAAAACAAACTGACATTAGAAGAGCAACAGTCAAGAGAGAAACCAACCACAGTTATCACCAGAAAAATACATCTTGTCAGACGTTTCCACCCACACCTGCCCGAGCGTAAAGTACTTGAAGTGGTGGCAGAAACAGTACGCCCAGAGTACTGCGCTGCATTGGTGCCACTGCTTAATAGCAGACTAGATAAACTAATTCATGCTGCAATAATCTGGAGCAAAATCCGTGTCAGCCGCATTGCGAACCGAGAGAAGCACGATGGAGACACTGAGCAACGCCAGGACAGTGTGAAGGGACAGGAAGCAGTGCAAAACAGTGCTAAAACACACTCTTTCGGTCAACAACAGAACAAAAATTTCAGTGCAGGAAACAGTGCAGCAAAAATTACTGGTGCAAGTGACAACAAAAACAATAGTGCAACAGACAGCACACGAAACAAAAATGTGAAATGGGATAAAAGACAACCACCACCAACTCCATGCCGTTATTGTGATGGTCAGGAATACCATTGGCACGGTGCATGCTGCCCAAATAATTCCCACCTCAACAAACAAACAACCATGCAAGTAGCAATCCGGAAAATGGGAAGCAGGGGTAAAGGAGCCGGACATTCCCGACACTCCCGTCCCGGACAATACTACCAACTTGACACAGTACCAAGCACTAACTAACCAAGTTAGTAGCAGTCATTCTAGTTCATTAGCATTTTAGTGTTTATTAACGGTTATCATTGCCATGCATTAATAGACACTGCTGCCTCACATAACTCCATACAGCCTAGTTCCATGCATCCTACAGATATCACTCCAGGCGCTCACGTAATTCATTTGGCCACAAATCAACACACCAGTACCGCACTAGGTCAAGCCACAGTGACAGTTCTCATACAAGACCTAGAAAAAATAACCACAGTAGTTGTTACCCTGGACATTAGGGAAGATGCCATCCTTGGTGTACCGTGGCTTACTGAACAAAATACCATAGTTGAACCCGTAGGACGTTGCATCCATTTCGGCCTGAAGTTGCGAAGCACAGTATACAGCCATGACCGGCGACCAGCCATTTCACTAGCGGACTTTGACAACAACATATCGCCCAAACACCAGGCAGTTTTTCAGCGGCTCCTTGACGAGTGCGGAGACGTGTTTGCAGCACACGACACCATTCGTCGAACCACAGTAGCCGAGCATGCCATACCGCTAATGCAAGACAAGCCTATATACATTCTACCATGCAGTTATTTACTGCACCAAGCACGAATTATTAAACAGCCAATTAAAAAAATGTTGAATGACGGTGGTGTTATTGAGCCAACAAACAGTGATTACAACTCTGCCATAACACTGGCACCTAAAAAAGATGGCACGTAGAGGTTTTGTGTAGACTTTTGGCCAATGAACCAAGTGACATGAAGTGCGTTACCACCATATATTAGCGTCAAAGATGCCCTCAGTTCCTCTGGGCAAGCCAAGGTCATGTCCTTCTTTGACCTAAAGAGCAGCTATTGGCAAGTGCCCGTCGAATTTTAAGACAGTGGCAGGACAACTTTCACAACCCCCGACGGCAGGCGTTTACAGTTCTGTGCCATGCCGTTCAGACTGAAGTGTGCACCGGCCAACTTCCAAGCCTTGATGGTAAGAGTGTTTGAAGGCCTCATCTGCGAATTCACACTTTCATACCTGAAAGACGTTGTGATATGGTCAGTAAGTTGNTTTCATACCTGAAAGACGTTGTGATATGGTCAGTAAGTTGGGAGCACTTACACCACCTGTCACTTGTGCTTGAGAGGTTGGCCATCAACGGCCTCACGTGCGCAACTGCAAAATGCAACCTTGGAAAGACCAGCATCGACTTCCTGGGGCATGTCATCGACGAGGAAGGCATCAAATCCAACCCTGAACAACTGCGGCTGATTGATGAGTACCCACCACCACTTACGCTCAAGCAGCTCCGAAAGTTCTTTTGGCTAATAAACTGACTCCAGGAGCACATCCAGGACTTTGCAGTCATCACTGCACCACTCACCGACCTGCTGCCAACCCAGCGGCGGTTTCAATGGGACAGCCTCGCCGACGCCTTCCAGCAAATCAAGTCACGTTTCTAAGTTAGCCCAACCTTGGCGAGGTACGATGCTACAAAACGACCTCTACCTGAAGACCGATGCCAGCCAAGAAGGACTCGGTGCAGTGCTCTACCAGTGTGGTGACAATGGAGAACACGTCATTGACTTCGCTAGTTCTAAGTTCGGACCAATTGAGTGAAGGTACTATGTCAACAAACGTGAACGCTTAGCCGTGGTATGGTCTATCAAGAAGTACCAAGCGTACTTGGAGTACCAGCGCTTCACACAGACAACCGCTGCTTAGTCTGGCTCTACACCATGCACGAGGCATGCAGCAAGCTGACCAGGTGGGCATTGCTTCTTCAAGCTTACGACTTTGTCATGGAGCATGTCCGGGGAAGCGAAACCAGCTAGCAGATGCACTGTCCAGGTCACCATGCGCTGACGCCATGGTGCAGGATGACGCAGAGTGGGAGGAGATTTTACCACCAACAACTCGGCAACCACTGAGTGAGGTAAAACTTCACCAGATAAACGCCAGTAACAATGACCTCACTGTACACGACCTATACTGTGACGTGCAAGCGCTGCTAGAGTGTGCACTCATTCGTGAACAGAAAGACTGTTGTGCCCAGCAAGCTGTAGTGTGTTGGCGCATAATAGATGGCCGTTTAGAAACATATCCACCTAGTAACCATGATGTGTGGAGACTGTTCCCCCAGTGTTGGAGAGCAGGTACTGAGACACGCACACAATAGTCAGGATACCCGGGGACAGAGCAAATAATTCGCAGTGTGCGTAAACATTTATTTTGGCCCGGACTAACATAACATGCATGCAGATAAATGCAATAGTGTGTTAAGTGTAACCAATTCAAAGCACTGCGAGCTGATGGGGTACAACAACAACAACCCCGACTGCCCACTAAGCCCTTCGAGACTGTGTCCCTCGACCTCACGGGGCCCTACCCTAGGTCCTCCGGGGGGAAGAGATTCATCGTGGTGGTCACAGACAACTTCTCCAGGTGGGTCGAGGCATATTCTGTCAGTAGCGCATGAGCCACGAGTATTGTCAAGGTCCTGCAGACAGACTTCTTCCCCAGCTGGGGATGTCCGCAGAACCTGCTTACCGATAATGGCACGCAATTCACAGGCAGGAAGTGGCACAAATTGTGTATCTGTTGGGGAGTGCGACACCTGAAACCTGAAGATGGCAATCTACCACCCACGTGCCAACTCCATGGAGTGTCGCAACCAGGAGTTCAAGACCCAACTGCGGCTCCATATGGGTGACCAGCCCACCGCCCTCTTCACCCTCCGTCTGCGCTTCAATGCCGCCAGCGGCAAGTCACCTGCCGAAGTCCTGCTGGGCCACAACCTCACCCTGCCTGGTGAATTTGACTGCTCGCAGGCAGAAGACAGAGAGGACCCAGTCAGCAGTGATGCCCGACATGAACGGTGTGAGAGAGAGCAGCAAGAGGTACGCACTCACCAGCGAGACTACATCACGCGGTGGCTGCTGACCACCACCTAGACTACAACTCGGTCAGCACATCTACGTTTGTGCGCACCCGCAGTCCGCAGGCTTCTGAGCGGACTTTGCGGAGGAGTGTAGTGCAAGTGTACCAAAGTGACGTGCAGGGCAGGTCAGCTCAATGTCATACCACCCCCCTACCCGGGCGGGCAAGGGTACGTACTGACGGACAATGAGCAGGAAAAATGTAGGACAATAATATTTGAATTAATCCAAAGTAAGACAGACACACCAAGCGTGTGGACGTTTAAGAACGCCCCTACAAGCATGTCTGCATTTAATTGTGTTCATTTTCAAATTTACGTGGTTTTTTCATCTCAGTTGTTTCATCCTCATTTTACGCCAGCCACGTCTAATTTGTATTTGTTATGTACTACATAATATTGAATGTTTATTAGGTTTATTTTTATGCAAGGGTTTATGTTTGTTTCAATTGTTACAAGTTTCTAGCAGGCAGAAAATAGTGCAGGGCGAGCCCCACGTGCCACCATAGTTCACGCCTCGCAAGCTTGCCAAATTCAGTTGCAGTCTAGCATCTCAAGGGGTCGGTCGCGCCGTGCGCGCGCTCCGGTTGAACTCAATATTTTGCACCAATCATGCAATTTGAAATAGTAACGTAACTTCTCTGAATTTTTTTATTTCATTCTCACCTGGAGTCACCACCCTTTCATACCTAGGACTTGCATCTCCTGAGGAAGCGTAATTCACAAGTAAATCCACAGCGGCAATTCGCGCCATTTCAGTTTACCCCATCTGGCGGGCCACAGGCCATTAACAAACGTAAAGTTTTCACCTGAGAGTGATTTAAAGAGTTTAGTGCAAGAGTAATTACATGCAAGTTTTCAGACTTCAGGTCTTTTATTTTGAGCACTGCTTTAGGGTGTTCCGGGGTCCGGGTCCCCTACAATCCGCTTTCACGTAATTAATCAACATGCTCAACACCGAGCTTTTATCCGTAAATGGCATGTGGGTCAGCCTGAATAGGGCCAACTTTATCCCGATGTAAGTATCAGGCATGAGGAATGCTTGATTCTCCTGTCCAGAGAGGGCTCTTACAACAACTCGCTGAGGGACTGCGTACATCCAGTCGAATGGCCCACCGTACCTTGAGATCATCACCATCAGCAGCAACCATCGGCATGACCTGCCGACAGTGTATGGCCCCTAGTCTGGTATCCAANTCCAAATTTCCATTAACCCAGCACCACCCAGAAAACAGATGGTGAATGTTTCAAGTATTTATGAGAAAAGTTTCCTCATTTATCAGGAGCCAAACTGAAAGAAGGGGTTTTCGTTGGGCCTGACATTAGTAAAATGATGTTCGATTCCAACTTTGAAACAAAAATGACTACAAAAGAAAAAGAGGCTTGGATATCATTTAAGCAAGTTGTGACTAAGTTTTTGGGCAATGTTAAAGACCCAAACTATGAGCTTATCGTAGCTAATATGATAGACAAGTTAAAAAATCTGGGATGCCTGATGAACCTTAAAGTCAACTTCCTACACACAACCATCTTGACTTTTTCCCTGACAACTTGGGTGATGTGAGTGAAGAGCAGGGGGAGCGGTTTGACCAGGACATCAAAGTGATGGAGAAACGTTACCAGGGAAGGTGGAATGTCAGCATGATGGGTGATTACTGCTGGTCACTTCACCGAGAACAACCAAATGCATCACATAGGAGAAAAAGCTACATAAGAAGCTTCAAAGAGAAGAGAGAAAGGCAATACCAAAAATAAACACTTAAAATGTATGTAATGAATTTTTTTTAATACAATCGCATAAATCACATTTTTAAATACAAACGCATATTGTGAGAGAACTGTGGGTATTACAAAAAAAAAACTGATGCCAGATTCGGATTCAGCACCCAAAAATACATAAGATTCAGCTGCGTTTATTTTAAAAATTTTTTACAAAATATTTTTTTGTTGGCCTGTGTTATTAATCATAAGTCAGTGTATCTATTAAATTTTAGTGAATTTATACGAAATTGAGTGTATTAACAATTTTCGTACAGTTACTTTGTTCCTTTTGATTAAGTATGAAATATTCAACACATACTTTATTTAATATCATATAATGTTGATTAATGTAATTTAGTTGGCAAATGTTTGTAATTGGTTTGCATAGAAAGTTGCGTAATAAATACCAAATATATATAATGAAACCAGAAACTTATTTTGGTTTCTCCTCTTTGTTGAACTGCTACTGCAGCCATCACAAACATGTCCTTGCCTGACGAACTGCTCATTGCATTGCAAAACAAAGCTACTAAAGGGCAGAGTGGAAGTACACTAGGACCATAATGATGAACTGCGAGGGATGGCAAGGTGGGGACATATTATATATATCCCTCTCTCAGCGATGTGCTTCACCCAAGTGTGCAGGCCCTCCGAGCACCTGGGTTGCCGCTCACCACTTCATTGCCCCCACTATCGTCCTTGATGCCTGAAAAACTGCTGTATACAACAGTAAGAGAACACTAATGAAAACAATAAGAAAATGGGACAAAAAAAGGATAGGTTTTACATGGGCTCTGAATATTTATTATTAACAGTTGGGTAAACTGGTGTAATACAGATGTTACTGTAATTTATTGTAATGCTGAAGAAATATTCGATTTTGCTAGGAGATATTTGCATAAAACTGGTAGGGCTCAACATTCAAACTAAAATACAACACGATGGTCGTCCATGAATCTTCGTTTATATAAAAGAAAATCTTAAATGTATTACGAAGTCCATAATAAAAACTTTTTTACTGTTAAGAGTTCGTTTTGCACGGATTCCCGTGTAATAGGCCGGCATCGCACGTAGTGTAACAAATACATACATTTCGATCCTCATGACACTGATTGCGAGCCGGGCGCCGTATCACGCCGTTATGTTGTGTTGTAACAGATCCTATGACAACGGGCTTTAGGGGCGTGGCCTTAAAACAACTTACTTGCAAGATAATGCCAACTCTACTTCAGATGTAGGTATAGCTGCAGATCCTGGAGTGAAATTCGACATGATAATTTTTTGCAAAGGTTTGCCTTAAACCGATAAGTTCAAACGCCGAACTCGAAGTAAACAACACTCACACTTTTGAAATCAACTCACACATATAACTAGAGATAGCCTATTTCAATTCGAATAGTCGCTGAATCGATTCAGTTATATCGATTATTGTTTAAAAAAATATCGATACCCACTCAAAGATGCATCGTTAGAATCGATAAAGCTATTAAATCTTAACATTCGAATAACCGGTTAATTATGTAATCATATTTTCACAACTTGTTTGCAATGTTGACGTGAACCACGAGCTCCCTGTGCGCACTCTGACTGCCACAGTCACAACAACTACACCAGCTAAAGCAGGCCACACCAACCACATCGGGCCACGAGAGCATAGTGTGGGTCGACAAGAACGCAACTTGCACCTTTTTGTCGACAAGGATTACGCCCCTCAAGAGACCGCCCTACTCATGTATTACAACAGGTAACTCTTTTAATAAATGGGTAGGCGATCCGAAACGGTATTTAGCCCAATGCCACAGCCGTTGGGCGCACTGGCAATTGGTCGTTGCGTCCTCGCAGCTCGCGCAGCTAAATACGACGCAACGCACCACCGGGTGACATTACCCCGCTGGTAGGCCAGAGCTGAAGAGATAGGTGCCCCGAAGTATCGTCCAATGGTGTACAGAATTTTCACAAACATATTGTACACAGTCACCGCATTCACGGCTACAGCCAGGGGTGTTTTTCATTGTATAAATGGCAATCAAGCATGACATTCCACACCCTTTTGCCCATGTGGGCTCGCCCATCCCTTCAGGAGACAGCCACCTGGCAAAGCTGTAGCCAATGTAATTCAACGCATCGTCGGAAGAGAAATTCAAACACTTTTATGAGAATATGTAATAACTTATTTAATGTGTATTTATATAAGAGTAATTATGTTTTTCTAAAATGGAGATTATCTATAAAGGCCTCCAGCGATGTAACAAATCATTTAGTGTGGTAACATTCCCCGTCAATTTTACAACTTCAACATTAAAATACATTTGTTAATAAACGGGGATGTCACCAATGTGTTTAATTTAATTCATGCAATTTTTCAACATTATAATCACATCACAGAGTGTTCATGTAATATTTCATCGTTCGGCATTTGATGCCGGTTCTCATCACTTGTGACGGCAGCGGACATGACTCGTCCCAGTTCGTCTCAGCACCCGGACAAGACCTGCAGCGTTGGTTGTCTGCTCACCGAGCCCCCTCAGTACCCACATATAGGCTGTAATCATTTAACTGCAATTGTAATATATAAGTCATAGGAGCATTTGTATTATATTAAAAGTACTGAGGGGAGAACCAAACGCCCTCTCACCGGAGTGTTTAACACAATCGCGTCTCCATATAAGACCATGTATTTTTCACAGATTAAGTACTGGGTCCATTATCAGGCATCATTCACCCATTATTAAACTGTAGTAAGGACAGTGAATAAACCGCTCAACCAAGTGAAATCAGTGTTAATTCATTGTAGGGCATCCTTTGTAGCATCGCCAGCATTTTGTTAGCATATTTCAGGCGTACGAGACGGCCTACAGTCTTGCCATCAGATATAAAAAGTGCAACCGTAAGTAAGCGATACCCATCAACAAACTGATGGAGGATTACCAGGCTCCTCATTGGCTGTCGGCCGGACGACCCTCATCATTAGCTCACCACTGAGTTATGGCGCCGAGCAGCATAACATCAAACCAGCCCTGGGTAACCTCGATGATGTCATTATGTTGGTATTATTAACAGTTTCTTTACACCTTACTCTTATTTACTGTTTGCTTTGCACTTTGCAGTTCTGGTTCCATCCATGTTTAGCTGAGCTTAACCTGAATAGTGAATATTTTTCTGTTTTCCCAGGTATATGGGCGAGGCTCTCGGAGCTTGCTATTCCTCACTTTCTGGGGAAAAAAACATGGCAGATTTTTGCGTGAAATCACGGTTGTGTTGCTATTTCTTTACTGTTGAAAAATGTTTTCATTCCTTTAGTACAGGCCTAGGTAGTTAGTAAAAATGGGGTGGGACAGTGAACATCTACCATGGAAATGTGTATAAGTTGGCCAGTTTATGATGGAGGTAAAATATAAAACAGGGTAGGTACTGGGATTCCATTTTAATAACCGAAATTACTTCACTAACAGTGACAAAGGAAAACACATCCACAATGTAGTCTGTTGGTTGCAACACCATATAACCAACCATTATTTATTTCTTGAAAATAATGCCAACGAGATGTCATCCATCAAGCCTGAAACACTAGCATAGACGGGATTCACAATTGACCACAATAGGAACACGTGTTGTGGATGGTATGGCTGTTATTTCGTCCATAATTCGCTACTTTAAAGTGTTGATGTCAACTGTATGTGTTGCAAAAACTTTACTCTCTAGGAATCCCCACAGGAAGAAGTCACAAGCAGATAAGTCGAGTGATTTGGCTGGCCGAGAAATGTTGCCAAATCTGGAGAGAATGTGGTGTTGAAACATCGTCCATAAAGTGTTCATGAGATGAGACTAGCAGTATTCACTGTCGCCCTATCCCATTGGAAGTAAGCTGTCTCCAAGTCAATTCCAAGGCTGCGTAAATCGCGGAACATAAATTCAGTCAACATATGCACATATCGCTCAGAGTTCACAGTAACTGAAAAACTATCTCCATCCTCAAATAAGTAGGGTACTATGATTCCAAATGCTGATATTATGAACCAAACCGACACTTTCTGGTTGTGAAGAGGTTTGGCATGCCATTTATGTCGGTTTTAATCACTCCAGTATCTCATGTTTGCTTATTTGCACGACCAACCAACTCGAAATGTGCTTCAATGGACATGATCATGCGATGAATGAAATAAGCTTGCTCATTCACTACGTCCTGCACTGTTTCACAGAAGGATCGTGCAGCGAAGTCTCTGTATGACAGTTCCTGCACCCACTAAATAGATTTTGTATGGGTGGAAATTAAGGTCGGAATGCAAAATCTGCTGTAACAATCTATTTGACCGGTTCTATGCGGTTGCATTACTCCAAGCCGAACATTTGGGACCTCGAACCATTGCGATTCGCACGTGTGCAATATTCTCCCATGTTCGCATGGTTTTTATTCTCCCAATGCTTTTAATATCTATCGCAGATGCTGTGGTCCGAAACATGTCCACCCACGTCTTTATGGTATGCCGACCGGAAACCTTATAATGGCTCTCGACATTGAAGTGACGACGAAATGTCCGCTGTGTTGCTACCATATATTCATTGTATTTAAATAATGTCTCTACAGCGAACCCACAATGTGCCGCTGTTCAGAATTCAATGTTGACTGCCGCCCAGTGCAGTGTGTTTCACTGCTCAGACCTGTATTGTGTAATCTCTGCACCACTTCCACAGGGGTTCGGTGCATGTAACAACTGTAATGTAAAGTGGTGTCTTCAGTTGTGTGTGCACGAGTGCCAGACGGTACAGACAGCATATCACACAGGCCATTTCCACCATTCACGTAGCGCTTACGGTTACATAATTATGGCACAATTATGGCTGCTATGTATTCACTGCCCCTAATGGTGGTTATTAAAATGGCATCCCTGTATCTCTAACTATGCTGTTTTATATTTGACCATCATAAAATGACCAACTTATACACATTTTAAAATTGTAGGTTTTCATTGCCCCATTCTGTATATATAATTAGCTAAGAGAGTATTGTTTACAGTTCATGAATGCATAATTGTCCCCATAGATCTATGGTGGAACGACAATCTCTTTTTAAAATACGAATGTACCTACGTTTTCTGTTGGCAGCCATTCAAACAAAAACTTAACTTTACGAAGCGAGATTATTATTTTGTGTTTGATTTTGCAAACTTTGTGCAAAGCATGGTGCAATTTTAAAATGTTGGCCAAAGAAAATAGAACTTCGTATAGTTATGTTTTTAACTGAATAGTTTTAGTTAAAGTAATAATAATATTATGTAATCAGACATTCCGATTAGTTGAGAGTTCAGCCGTACGTACATGCATACAAACATAAAAGTTTAAAGTTGAGCTACTATGCCTCCCTTTTCTATATATGTACATATTCTTGGTGTGAATGTGAATGTACGCATGTATTTATGAAGTGTTCTACTTTTATCCATACAATACATACATTAATTACTTGGAGGTTGTGAATACATCTTTATTGTACTCTATGAATTTGTTATACTAAATTCATGGTTTTAATGATAAAAAATGTTTCCAATAACATACTATGGCAAAAAAGTTGAAAATTTCATGAAGGTCTACGTGTTCTTTTCTAAAAAGCTACATCCTTCTTGTGCCAGCACTCTAATAATGTTTAACAAAGTCAGTTCCTCAATGAACATAGTTGTGTAAATATAACATACTGAACAAATTAAATTATATTAAAGTCATACCTGCCATTAAAAAACAATATTGAAATTTTCTCTCGTTTGTTTTAAAACATAGAAAAATTAAAAACACATCTTAAAAACAATTAAATTATAATTTCTCTCTTTTGAAAGATCATTTTTGGGATTTACTTACATTATTTTAACATGAACATTTGCTATCTTCAGTTTCTATTTTAGTACACTAAAATTTTTATGAAAAGGTTGTGTGTATTATATTATATTTATTGGAAATGTCCAGAAAAATATGTTATGCTGGCCCAAGTACAGTAAGTAATTCAGAATACAAAAAACTAAAATTTCTATGTCTTTTTTTTCATGTAGGTGCCTTTTTTTGTAGCACATAGCTTTCAGCCAACATTGATATATTTGCATTTGGAGCAAAATACATATTACCCAACTCAAAAACAATGGNGAAAAATATGTTATGCTGGCCCAAGTACAGTAAGTAATTCAGAATACAAAAAACTAAAATTTCTATGTCTTTTTTTTTCATGTAGGTGCCTTTTTTTGTAGCACATAGCTTTCAGCCAACATTGATATATTTGCATTTGGAGCAAAATACATATTACCCAACTCAAAAACAATGACTACCTTGACAGCCTACGCATAGATTTTGTGCATGGTATAAAACATAGCATGCATTTAAGGGTAGTTCTTATCTGGTAAAAAAAAATTAATTATTTTTTCAGGGGACACCCCATCATTATGTTCTATGACGTAAAAAACTATTTCTGTATTTTTTTTCCGGATTTTTTATTAAACTTTTAGGGGTCGCTACTGGTCAAGGCAAATCTTGAATGAAAAAAAAAATAAACAAAATCCTGTTAATGTTTGATATTTTTCAATTTACATCACTCAAATACAGTGGCAAAAAATTACAGAATGACACAGCAAAATCAATATTAACAACAAAGTAGATTTCTTCGTATTAGGAAATTTCAATAGTAGCAGGTATTGTATTTGTTCTTCGTTGGTGGTATGTAATTTGTTACATTCCTCCATAAGCGCCACTCCTCGCTCTGCGGTGTCGTTCACAACTCGCATACTGTAAACTATTGCCCAATTTCTTGTATAACTTTCGTCGTTATCCCATGTTTTCACGTCGTTCTTCAAAAAATCAGGCTTCACTCCAGTTACGTATTCTGTATGTATTGCTTGACACAAAATCTTCAAGGTTTTTGTTGAGAATCAAATCACTTTCCAAGGCTTTACGTTTAGAACAGTACTCTAAACCTTCATTGTTCAATGCTTTCACCAAAATCTTTTTATTTTTTAGGTTTATTCGGTCGTCAAAAAAGGCTAAGCCCAAATGTTCTTCAGACAAATACCACAACTGACCCATTACTTTTTTCAATGGCCCTTTGGATATTTGCTGATTAATTTTTCTTGCCGTGATTTGCTGGTGGCGCTTCCGAGGAAGAATGACCTGGCTGTGTCGAAACGATAAAACTGGCATCGCTGCTGCTGCCCCTTAAAGATGATGAAGATGGTGAAGATGCGAGAACACATTTTTCGGTCAATCTTTTAACATGTGCCTCTTCTCGGTGTTGTAAGCTTTTAAATCGCTCTGCTCTGACTTGTTTTTTAGCCACCTTCTTTGCTATCTAAAATCCCCATTTTTCCAGATCTATTCTGTCTTTGAGCTAGCAGAAATTTCTTATCTTCCTCGATTGATATCATTTCCAAAGCCTGAGCATGAGCTATGTCAAAAACTTCATCGAGTTCAATCTGCCATGTTGATTCTTTTTGTTGTATTGATTAGGACCGCTTGGCTTTATTTTCTTTATCTTTTTCAGAGATTATCATTGCTTAAAGTGTTTAAGTATTTTCTCCTTCACATGTTGTTTTTTTCCTGGTAGGTATGATTGCTTTTTGTCATACAATCAAGACGTCGTGAGCAGTAGACTCTACAGAAGCATTATTGTTTTGTTTTTTCTCGAGTTTATAGTAGAAAAATAATTGTAATACTTTTTTTTATCTATGGAAGCTTTGTCTATACTAGAACTGGCTATATCTGTCCAATTAACCACACATCTATTTTAATGCTTGTACATATTGAATCACCACTAGTAGATGCAATGATAAATTAATAAAAAAAACTTATATACAGACACATGTTAACAAAAGACTGGGGAGTCGAAAAATTAAAATGCATACGCCCTGTTCGAAGGTGATTTCGGCACTGAGAGTGGAGTGAGAATGGTGGGTAGGGGGTCACTGTAGTTGGATATCGAGAACGCCTGGAGGGGGAGAGAGGAAGGATAATGAGTGCATACATCGGTTTAAGTGTTTTTAAAGTAACTTTTGTGATCGTGGTGTGTTTATGTTTTGATATAATCTGAATCGTGCTACCTTAATAAAAATACGATAAATAACATTTGCGAAATTCGGTAGCAACCCCTAAACTTTATAAAATAAAAAAAACACAGGTTCATTTATCATGTATTAGAACAATATTTCAGGGTGTCACACTGAAATTCCAAATCTTCGATTTTAAGAACCACCCTAATGCATATGAGTGATGCCCAGACCGTTTGCCATGCCGCACATCCACCAAATCAACCTGCACCAGTATGCCCTCAGTGCTAAGTGCAGTGCCATGTGCAGTGTAGGACGAGAGCAGGTGAGTGCAGAATAGTACCGCGCAACTTCATAACCTCCTCCCCGCTGTGCTACATCATATTTTTCAGTCGCTAAGGAAATTAGCTTTAATTTGTTCACACCAAAAGCAAAAAAATGTATGGTGTGCTGTCCTTGTACAATTCCTAACTCAACAAAAAATTATAGCAATGTTATTTTCTGATGGACGAAATTTTTTTTCTTGTATAGCAGGGTTTCGTTGAATTGTCATGATGACATAGGACTACTATTAAGTATAAAATATTTCTACATGTGAAACAACAAAATTTGTGTTCGTTTTTTAAACCCACTATTGTTGGATACTACACAAAGATGGTGTTGTTCGGGGGTGTAAAACAAATATTGTACGATTTACGCTCGTGGAACAAAGAAAGGTGAACTTGTTCGTGATCATGTTTGCAATAAAAACTGGGAGTATCACCTTTTGGAAAATTTTTGCAATAAATTGAGAGATATTGCAGCAACACGCAAAGGTGGCCTATGTCCTAATGGTCATAGGAATACAATTGGAAATTCTGTTTTGCATCTTCGAACAGCAGTGAAGAAAGCTGCAGAATACAAGAAGTAGTACATGAAATGTGACATAAAGCCAAGTATTTTCGAGCTAAGAAAGGATATTTTGAATGGATTGCATAATGTATTTGGGGATCATACTAACTGCACAGAATGGAGACACTTCTTTGATTAGACAAAAACAAAATAAACCAATATTTTAAATAATCTGATTGCCACTCGACTTTTTGAAAAAGTTAAGTCTGCAGCAAAACGTCTTGACAGCAATATTCTGAGTTAGTTGTACTGAATGAACAACGATGCTGCCAAGAAGTATAATTCTTCCATTTCCAAGTACGTTGGAGCGAAACAAATAAATTTTTCTAGATGAAACAGTTTGTTCCGTAGCACAAATAGGACTAACAAGAATGAATGAAAATTATATTTTTTCAAATAATTATACACCAATACTCTGCAAGGCACCTCTGAGCAATGGTATATGACACTAAAATATGCAAAAAAAAATTGCAATGACAATTCCTTCTTGATTTACATAAAATTGATAACATCATAACAAAACTTGAATAATACAATTTGCATGAAATTTAAACGAAAACATTATTAATTGGCAAGATGATCAAAATAATTATTAGAAAACTGACTAGATAAGAATACTTGAGCAACTAGAAAGGAGGGCAGGTGTTTAATCCCAGAAGGCCTCCATTTCATAAAAAAGAAACATATTAAAATTACTATTAAAACTATTAAGATTTCGGCGGAGGCAGTCAAACGACTCGTCAAAGCTCCAACCGAATAAAAAAGTTGCAGATTAAACACATTTAAGATCGTAAACAAGACAGCCCAACGCGAGAGTCGTGGACACCAAAATTGCTTTTAAAAGATTAACTCTTGGGCAGCGAACAAGACAATACACGGCACATTGCAAAACTGAGACACAGTGACGCAAAGTTTTTTTTAACCGAGACAGAAGTTAGACAGGCGATCGAAACCATAATTTTGAAAGAAATAATTTAGCATTACTGCTTACCCAAAGCAAACACAACTATACCACACTAAAACATTTACAAACAGCCCAATTAACACACAAAATTTGTCCACGACTCACCATTAATTATGCCCTAATGCTCGGCAACTCAGGCAAAAACTATAAATTAAAATGAGCCCCATCAGGGCTTTGACGTCCTACAAGACGACAAGTGCGGCAGT
The DNA here is from genome assembly GCA_002778355.1 of Clitarchus hookeri. NCBI lineage: Eukaryota > Metazoa > Arthropoda > Insecta > Phasmatodea > Phasmatidae > Clitarchus > Clitarchus hookeri. The sequence goes on along the minus strand of NQII01004612.1, from coordinate 60,105 downwards.
TAAACCATATGGAGAATTCTTGCAGGCGACATGGTCCGGCGATGGCAGGGCGTAGAATAGGAAGAGCTCCAGCAGTGCAACGACTTAAATAAACTATCTAAATCGTACAAAAAATTATGATGCACGAGCAGTGGGGAAATCGAATGAGAGAGAACAGGGATGTTAAGAGGGGAGGATCCGAGCTGAGCAAAGAGTATACCACACATAGTGCCGTATGCAGAGATCTTCCTTTTTCACGAAGGCGGCCATAAATCAACATGGTAGCCTTCATTACAATGCAAGAACCTCCCTTAAGCGTAACTTGTTGAAGGTGACCTTTAACTTAAGGAAATGAAGAGGCGAGAAATTTTGCTGCCTAATGCGTAACTTTAAGCTTCCTTAAGCAAGATGGAGGCCGAACCATAGAAAATAATACCTGCTTAATAATTTGTAACGTTCAATTAAAGAGTAATTGTGATGTTAGCTACGTGTAAATGATGAACATTTATTATAATTACCATGTGGGAATTATTTCACTGCTTATTTTAACCTCTGAAAAATTAATGTGGTCATACCATTTATGGTCAGTGTAATGTGTATGTAAACAACGGTCTTGTGTAGTGGTGATGATTGCAATGGAGTACGAAGTGGCGAGGTTATTTGACGAAGATCATTTGGATTTACTTCAGCGTGTCGAGAATCGTCAACGTTATGAACGTCCTCGTCGGTATTTGCACGATGGTCAAAACCTGTGCGAATACTTTTTGGAAATAGAGTTTGTGAAACGTTTTCGTTTCAAGAAACACGCTGTAATGGATACTATTGTGCCACTTGTTGCCGCCAATAACGGAGATAGAAGAGGATTGCCAGCACCACCAGTCCTGAAAGTTGTTATCGCCGTCCGATTTTATGGTAGCAATAGTTTCCAGGTGGGTACAGTGTTATTTGGTTTTCGTATGCATTTGTAATGGAAACGGAGTGCATTAACCTCTAAATGATCCGGTGGTTAGGACAATGGTATTTATTTATTTATCATTGCATAAATCTCAATACATATGGAGTGTAACGTGTCAAATATAAATACCAGAATACAAATAAACTGTCAGCTGTCAACAATACAGACTACACAAATGAAATATAATATATAAGCAAATGGGACAATAATCTGTACGATGTTAATAATTTCCATACAAAAATAATCGCAATTTGTCATTTGACAATATATGGAATACAAGATTTCAGTTATCAACAGACGAAGAATATGAATTAGAGTACCCATTACAATATAATTATATGAATAGACAAAATAGGACATACATCTGTCAGATATGAATACTTTCCATACACACATAACAGCAAAAATTATCATTTGCCAATATATAGAATACTAAATGTAGGTGTACGTAACCAAATTATGATATTCAAATATGCGAATTGGGAATACAGTATCCATTACAACCCAAATACATGAACACAAAACACTATTAGTTGTCAAACATTGTTTTTGTCACTTACATATTCATCTACTGTATAATATGCTTTCATCAACAGATATGTTCCTAATTCCATTTTAAAGTTTCTAACATAATTAACATGTTTTACATTTGTAGGTAGTTAAAAATAAACTTTCCTTTTGTGTATACGTTGTAGAAAGTTACGATTGAAAGTAGTTTCATGCCATGTTCTGTGTGTCTGCTAGTTAGTTAAGTAGGTAATAGCATAATGAGGTTAATTGTACATTATGGTTGCACATGTTTGAGATAGTATGTAATATGCATTGCAGACACGAAATAGAACATGTAATGGCCAGCAAGGCATGTTTGTATGACATTTCGGATGTGAATAGGTTAAATAAAATTGTATGGCAAAGGTTTTTGTGTTGCAGAATGTTTGCGATGACCTATGCCATGTCAATCAGGCAACTGTGAGCAGGATTTTAAAGGTAAAGAAATATAAACTGATATTAAATTTATTTTGTATATTTATTATCACATGCAGATTTAAAGCTACCTGTAATGTAGAATGTATGTTGCATATTAAGTACTACAAGCAGAGTTTAAGTGCCCTATAATTTAGAACAATTATTTGTTCCTGGAATTTGAGGGCACTGTAATATTAGTAGTGATAAGTTAATGCAGCCAACATACCATGCAGGTTACAAATGTTTGTTTAATAAGTATTATGCTAAGCAATAACTTTGGAGATGCTTGTGTATCTGCATAGAAAATTCTTGTTAGGTTAGTGTAGCATAATAGGAAACCGTGTATGAGGTTCAGGAAGGGCGTGGAATAGGAGTTTAGTCAGGCAGAGGAGTGGTAAGAGAGCTCGCAAGCGGGCGGTAGCCTAATACCAATATTTTGTTGGTTATTATTGTTATTACTTGATGGTGTGTTCATTTTGTATCAAGTGGTAGTGTATCAACCCCAAGTGCATATCAGTTGACTTCCAAATGAATTTTTGGGTGTGCAATTGGTATTGCAGTTTGTTCATGCTAGTATAATAGGTTGCAGATCCAGCCCTTAATGATACTATGTAAGGAATGCAAATCAGCTGAGTCATGCAACCCAAAAGTACCCACTAGGGTATCCATGCACAAGTACCTATTAGATTAGATGCTTAAAAAGGTAATTATTATGTTTAGGGGCTTTTCTGTAAAATACAAATAAATCGCGGAAAATGGTATATTTCTACTATACTAATGATGCAGAACACGAAAGGTCATTAACTTACGACAAATTTTTTAATATGTGCCCACCTAACCTCACAATGGATGAATCACTATTTTACATTTTTAAACTAATCTAGGCTTGTAGGGTTTTAAACTAACCTAGGATTGTAGGGTTTTACACTAATGTCTGATAGTAGGGTTTTTAACTAACCTAGGATTTTAGGGTTTTACCCTAACCTAGGATTATAGGGTTTTACACTAACCTACGATTGTAGGGTTTTACACTAACCTAGGAATTCTGGGTTTTACACGGCAAAGATGCAATGGAGACTGATTTTTTTTAAATTGACCTTTAAAAAGCCAGAAATGAGACATCCGTGGCCGCCAGGTAGCGTGGAATCAGCAATGCGTGGCCATTAATAACGGCGGTAGACGTTAATAGACGTAGACAAACCAAGCAAACTGCATGTACAATTCACAATGTTTTAAAATATGTTCTACTGGTATAACATTACGCCCTCTTGAATATGAACAAGGTAAGCTGTGCAGAACCCAATAATGCAACTTTTGTTGGTCTAGGACGTTTCGTTCAGAGACGCCCCTAAAATTAATAATTACCATTACCGGCAAATATCCTATGCAATGTAAATAGTAAATTACACTTTAGTCCATCTTCTCGTGTTTAAACATCTGTCATATGTCTGTGACCACAGTAGTGATGTTCAGTGCTTATTTATTACATACGTCCCAATATGTCTGGCGTGCAATATTAAAATAAGCTTGTGTGGTAATCAGTAATATCTGCAATAAGGTGTCTTGTATTACTCGCAGGTAGTTGAGTTGAATTGTGTAAATAAAGCAGAGGCATTTCTTACACATATTGACTTTTGTAACAGGTAGTATCCTCTGAACTGGCTGGGCACCTCTTGCAGTTTGTGCATTTTCCTGGACAGCCACAACTTCAGGATAATTACAGGCTGTTTTATGTGAATAGTGGGTTTCCTGGTGTAAGTGGGAGCATTGATTGCACCCACATTGGCATTAGTAGCCCAGGTGGCCAGTTTACAGAGGTGTACCGCAATAGGAAAGGATATATGTCGCTCAATGTTCAGGTATGTTTGCTGGGATGTGTACCACATGATTGTTTATGTACAGGATTGTGTGTGTAATGTTTATTGAATACAAATCATTTAATACCATACAATTTATTTAAATATGCCAATACTAAAATGTTTTTGTCTACCAGCATTCATCGTTGTTAATATGTTCGATAACATTGTTAAATGACATTTTCAGGTTGTCTCAGGCCCGAACCTACAGATCCTGGACATTGTGACTAGGTGGCCTGGCAGTACTCACGACTCGAGGATATTCAATAACAGCAGGGTGACGGCCCATTTTGAAAATCGGTCTCAGCCAGGAATACTGCTGGGAGACAATGGCTACCCTCAACTGCCATTTCTCTTCACACCATTACGGGTCCCAACAACAGCTGCAGAAAACAGGTACAACGCAGCACATAAGAGGACCAGGAACACAGTGGAAAGGCTGTTCGGAGTATGGAAACGAAGGTTTGCATGCTTGGGCCAAAGACTACGGACAAGCCTCCATACAACCAGCAGAGTCATCGCTGCATGTGCTGTGTTACACAACATTGCATTTGCACATGGAGAACCACTACCACCTCCTCCATCTGACGAGGATCATTTCATGCCACCCGTTCCTGCTGTGGAGAATGCTGCACCACGGAATAATCGTGGAGCTGAAGTCAGAGCTACATTCATTCAGCGACACTTTAATTGAGAACCACTATCCTCCAGCTGTTAATGCTCATTTTCACATGTAAGCAATTTATGCTGTATTTTAAACACAACTTGTGAAGTTGTTTTTATGATTCAACATAGTATGCATACTTATGACATGGTTATAGGCCTCCTCGGGAACTCTCCATGTACAAAAAGGGTAACGCATTGCGTGCTGTACCTCCAGATGTTTACCACCAGTGGTAGATCTCTAAGGTGATGTGGAAACTGGCACAGAATGGATAACCACAATCAGGTAAGTGCTTTAATGTTTCTTTTTGAGCTATTAAATGTGCATGACAGTAAATTAATAAGCTGTTGGAATTCTATGCACAGAATAAACTTTCAACATTTACATTTAATTGCATGTCACATTGCCAATATTGTTATAATAAATGTAAATGTGTCAAACCGGTGTGACATACAATAAAATGTTACAGTACAAATAATTTATGTTATGTATTTCTTATTTGTTGATATGAAACATCTATATAATAACATAACAGAACATATCAACAAGTAAAGCATTTTAAATACATAATGGTTACATCATACACATGTGTGTTTAAAATACATAACAACAATACAAACAAAGTATAATGCATGTAATATATGAATACCATTTACTAATACAATATAAATAACATACCATTTAGGTGCGTTATATACAATATGCTTCACAACAATCTCATATAGTATCCTTTTGAACAATGCAATGTAGCCATTAGAATTGTCCTGAAATAATTAATTAACATTATTATATCATTTATCCAGAAAACATTTGAAGGATAACCTTCACAACTATTGATCATAGGTGGTGCATTAATGTGTTGTAGTAGTTTATTTAAGAACTTTATTTTAGAATAATCTATGTATATGTTTTCAAAGAACTGTTGCAGTATCGTATATAATGTGAACATCATCTTGTTACGTACATATGAAGATTGAGTGACTCTAATAATTCCACGCATTATGATATGTTGACATCAGGCACAGCGCATACAGTTCTATAGTGATCAAATGTATTATTTACAAATGCAGTGTAGTTGTTTAGTAATAAATAGTAGTTGTAATTTGTACACTTTATAAGTTATTGCTTTTGTATTACTGTAGATCCCTTGACCATGTAAAATTAACACGTTTTATATCTATTGCGGTTGTTTCATGTATGTAAATACAACCTTTCAGAATTACTTTCTTATAAATAAGACCTTCATTAAAACGAACAACCTTCAGCATGTAATAATATATATGTGTATGTACATATATAAATATGTAATATATATGTGTGTACACATAGCACTGGAATACATGCACTACAGACGTTTTAAATAGCTGTTTACATCTGGGCTTAAAGGTATTTGTTAGAAAGCGGTGTGTTCAAGAATCCTGTGTGTTATTTTTGCAGGTTACTGAAGAAGGTGCAGTGGTCACCACTAGTCTCAGGTATTGTTTGTAATACACATGAAATGTTACACGACAGCCATAGCACTTTGACGTGAACCGCACCTTAACGAGTCCTTTTGCCCACTGACTGCTGTAGTATTTCAACACCAGACGCACCACACCGACAGGCTTGTGGGCACGAGTGCATTTGTGTTTATTATTTATTCAGTTTATTTCGTCAGTGTATTTGTTAATAGTGTCAGTGTGTAATTAATAAATAATTTGTTTTGTCATCGGAGACAATCTGCCCAGCCACAGCCAGAGACATGTGACATTCTACATTTGGCAATGCTGTGGCTGGTGCAATGAAAACATTTAGAATAAGTATTATCATTTTTATTATGTATTTGTGTAAGGGTAATTATGTTTTCTTGTGTTAATTTAGTTCATATCATTTTCCATCCCATAATCATCTTTCAGTGTATATTGTGTTTCACCGTTTCACCGCATGGCGTCAGCTGCGCCTAGGTAGCGGAAGCCGGCGCACATTTCCGGCCAGTATTCGCCAGGACTTGGACGAGCTCGGACGTACGCTCTCCCCACTCCGCAGAAGCCCTAGCAAGGACATCATCTGTCGAACAGTATCCAGTCGCATCCATAACGTTATAAATCATTATCATCATCTCTTTCCTTACTTAACTTGCATAGCATCGAGGGGAGAGCGACGTTATTATTTATCGGGAATCAAAAGTGCATTTCGAGCTTCACATGATAAGACCACGTGGTCGCTTGTAGTTCCGGGCCATTCAGGCCACGTGTCTTCTGTATAGTTGAGTGTACATAACGGGGTAATAAATACCTTAACAACCAGCACCACTGTTTTTATTGATAATCAAGTAAGGCGTGCGAGGTGGCCCACAACCTTGGCAACGTGTGTATGACGGAGTGTTTACCAGAGTCCCTAGGCTATCGGCCAAACGACCCTACATTTCATCAGCTCACCGCAGAGCTGTGGCGCCGGGCACACACATATTACTTCACAACTCTGGAAACACCGCAGATCAAGTTGGCTTTATCGTCGTAGCCAAGCTTCGTCACGTCA
>NQII01004612.1:20525-53055 GCA_002778355.1 Clitarchus hookeri | reverse complement strand
TTTATATTATAAAAGACAACATCCACATATGCTAGGGTAATATAAAACTGTGATAATGTAACCACCTTACCTTACCTCAGCGCTAACAACCATTCATGCACTAAATAATCCTAGGTTATAATATGAGTGTTGTGTGTTACTGTATTGTATTGTTGTATAGTATTATTCCATATTGTACAGTCTCACTTTATAGAGATAGGATTTGTGTTGTGTTATTGTAATTGAATTATTTATAGTTAATTATTCAGAATAGGGGCATTTTTGAAGACAAAATCGTAGACCCACAAAAGTAACATAAATGGGTTCTGCACAGATTACCTTTTTAATATTGACGAGGGCGTAATGATAAAAGAAGCAGAACATAATAAATAAACACAACAATCGTCAGTTAGATTAACACCCTACAATCCTAGGTTAGATTGAAAATGTAAAATAGTGGTTTACTCATCGCGGGGTTATGTAAAATTAGGTTAGGTGGGCACATATTACGAAATTCGCACTAGTGGTTTGTAATGGTAATACGTTAATGCCCCTAGTAGATCAGTAGATCCGCTTTCTGTGAAATTATTAGAGTGGAAATATACCACTTTCTGTGATTTGTTCTTTTATTCTCAGAATAGTTACCTATTTCTCTGTAGGTCCTTACAGTTATTGTATTCACTTTATACCATATGAGGTTTAAGGTACTTGTGTCACTACAGCATGAAGAGATGCATTGAACATATGAATTTAATGTGTATTTTAAGCCTCACCTTATATATTTATATTGAATGAGTTAATAGTATTCATATTAGATGCATTGTACTTTGCTTATATGGTTAAATATAATACTGTAATGACCTGTCTCTATTGTACTCATTAAAAATATTTTAAGTTCTTGTTGATGTCCTTATAATATGTATCATATTTTACTTCATGGACGAATAAGAAATAACTGAAATGCACAATTTCTACTGTAACATGTTATGGTATGTCACATCAGCTTGACGTAGTTCATTTTATAATAGTTTTGGCAATGTTACATGTAACCAAGTAAACATATTGTAAGTTGTGAATTGTACAATGAAATTGTAGAAAAACACTTCCTAGAAACTCAAATAAAATAACATAACACAACACAGTTTGTAAAGAGTAGGCATATTAGTACTCTTCTTTTCAATTTTGTACCATCATCAATTACCCACATAAATAATACAGCAGTCTTGAAAGATATCTTTTAGGAACAGTTTGTGTAACACAAAAAAAAAGGAAGCATAACTGCAGCAGAGTATATGTGTATTTATATTGGTGTAGTTCGTTTAAAATGTGTGTATCCATCTGTTTTATGCTAAATAGAGTATACAAATATGTTAAGTTGATGTAATAGTTTGTGAATGTGTGTGTATAAATGTACTAAATACTAAATAAAGAACTATGCATGTGTATTTTGGCATTCAAAAACAATTATTGATTGGTTTGATGTCTGATTTCATAGGTTGTTTATTGATTTCAATGAGACAGGTTACAATAATTTGAATACAATAAGAACAGTCAATACAGAGTAGATGTGTGTCAACAAAACCTTTGTTCTTCCACAGAAATGGACGTTCTGGATATTCAAGTGCACTGTAACAGAAATAAACAATGATGAGTAACACTGCAGAGGGGGAAAATTATCCAAAACCCCCAAAGGAACGAACAAAATTACAACAACAATACCAGGGAGAAGGAAAAGTACTGGGATACTAGCCTAGGGAAGAAACCAGGGTTAAAAAACCTTATGGGAACAGAATATGGAATAAAGCCAACAAGTTATGAAAAATAACATTGCTTAAGGAGAATAAAATGGGAAAAGTAATGTAGTGATCGGCAATATAAGAAAGGAGCCTAAAGTAATTTGTAAAATGTGGCAGTTGTGCCCTGCGGGACTAAGGCGCCCGCACTACCATAGATATTAGTGTAAATTGAATTAAAATTAAATTATATACTCGGAAACGGGGATAGAGAGGAATAATGTAATGTGTGCGGGTATGTGAAACCCTATAAACAGTAGCAAAAGGAAAATAACCCTTAAAGTGTGGAAATCGTATTGATGTAGATGTTGTGACATGTGGGACTGCAGTGCCCGCACAACCATCGGTGTAAAGATAAATGTATGTGAAGGTAAAATGTCTATAACCGGGAGGAAAGGGGAAACACTAGAAACTATATAGTGAAGATGTTGTGTCCTATGGGGCTATGGCGCCTGCACAACCATAGGTGTGAGTGTGAAGTTATAATAAGAAAGTAAAATGGAAAGCGGACAAAGGTAGCATAAAGGAAAAGTAATATAGTACACAAACGGGCGAAGGTGTGGCGCAAACAGAAACCAAGAGGAATAAATGAAGGGAAAAGAAATGAAATAAATCGGGAACAAGCACAGCACACAACAATGATACGAGGGTAATTATTAAGTTTAGGGGATTTTCTGAAAAACACAAAAACAATTCAAAATTATGATATATTTCTACTCTACTGATCACGCAGAAAACGAATATACTAGGGGCGTAGCTTTAAAATAAGTACAACATATTTAAATAAATTGAACAAATTTGCGAAATTAGAGGTGTAGCCAGTTTGTTTACGTTTCTGTACGAAACGTCCTAGACCAACAAAGGTTGCATTAATGGGTTCTGCACAGCTTACCTTGTTCATATTCAAGAGGGCGTAATGTTAAAATACGTAAAACATATTTAAACAACTTGCGAAATATGTTTGTTTACGTCTATTAACGTCAGAGGAATTATACCAGCCCCCTACGTAGGTGAGTCAATTTACCATATTGTGGTGTGTTTTATGGTTCCCTTAAATCCCTACAATCCTACATTTGTAGTTTAGTGTAAAACCCAAACATCCTAGGTTAGTGTAAAACCCAGCAATCCTAGGTTAGTTTATAAATGTAAAATAGTGTTTCACCCATCCTGGGGTTAGNTCGTGGGGATATGTTCTGTTAGGTTAGGTGGGCACATGTTACGAAATTAGTCGGACGTTAATGCCCGTCGTATATTCGTGTTCTGCATCATTAGTGGAGTGGAAATATACCATTTTCCGTGAAATTATTGTTCTTATTTACAGAAAAGCCCCCTAAACTTAATAATTACCCAAATAAAACGTTAAAAAGACACGTAGACAACGTTCGACGATGTTATCAAGTTATTAACAAATTTTCTTTATGTTCTTGTAAACACATTTCGTAGGCCAACATAATTGACCTTAGCACACACAACTTGCAAACGCAATGGTTAATACTACATATATTTTAACATACCTTAGAACTGTGGATCTGAAGCGTTTCAACATTTCTGCCGCTCTTTCCGCGACGTTGCAGGGTTTCATTTCCCCTCGCCTAATTAGGGAATACAACGATTCGGTGAGGTTAATGATGTCCTGTTGGCGTTGGTGACTTATCTTTTATTCACCTTGCTAGAACTCATGACTGCACACAAAAACTACCGCAACATATAACGTAAAATACAATAAATATAATTTTAAGCAAACCTGAAATAAATTTAAAAAATATTAAACCGTGAGAACGCACTACGAGTAATCTCTTATACAGGTATCAGAAACGAAAGAAATCGGCACAACGAGAAATAATGAAGACAGGATATTAGTAAAAAAAAAAAAAAAAAAAAACCGTAACTGAATTATTATTGGTTAAACAAGATAATCGTACAAATTCTCTGGCATGTGTGTCAACCACACCCAGTCAACAACACACGGAACGCTGGTTAGTAAACAAATGGCCGTGCTACTTTCACCTTGAGCGTGATTTTGTGAGTATGCAAGAAACATTTAAATCAAAATACGTTAGCATCACGTCATTAATAATTGGCATAATAAGATACAAGTCTTTTCGAAACCCATTTGTAAGCGATAAATTAACAATTACGTTAAAACTTTAGAACTATTTCCTCTTTTTGTGCTGGCAACCTAACGGCATAACTGTATCTGCGCTTGCCGCTGTTTGTAATGTTATATGCATGTAGCTAATGGCTAGGGTGTTTTTTCAAATGTTGATTTTCAAAAGTTTCTTCCAGTCGTGAACCGACTATACAAACTTTATGCCTGAAGTGTATGAGTCAAGTAGCAAAACCGAATCCATTCCGGGATTCCAAATGCCTGTGTCGGGAAACAACAAATGCGAGGCGAATCGCAGAAGACATTACACGGGCTAATAGAGAATAGATAGGGAAAGCCTGGAGCAGTACCTCTGACTGCAAATGGGTACCGTTGTGCACCGAGTGCAACATACCGCGAGAGGTTCGAAGCAACTTCGGCCTCGTGAACAGGCGTGAATGCCAGTTACACTCGTTCAGCGAACAGAACAATTTTGAAAAATAAACAGCAAACAGAACAATTTTTTTGTATAATACACAATTGACTAATTTTTGCAACCGACGATGCGATAAGCAAATATTATGTGTAGGACTTGGAAATGGGACAATACCATGCGTAATTAGCCACACAAATTACCACACCGAGTGCCTCAAAGTAATAGAGCACGCAACCACAGACAACCACGGCCGAATTCTGTGCCACCAATGTAAGCAAAAAGTGCTACCAACCAAACGCACAACATACTTGATAACAGGAGAAGCGTTATCACCGCATCAGTGCCATCAAGTGCATTGTAAACTTGGGCAAACTGGAACGATCGTGTGTTAACAATGTGGTTGAAAAACACACTGGCAGTGCACCACACAACGGGATGTGGTAAACACCATCTCGGGATGTTTCCGGTGCGAGTAGTGCGCGAACGGACCGTGAGTGACAGCGCCATGCCCCCTCACTGAGGACAAAGTTCCCGGTGGAACCGGCGTTTTCCTCACCAACCTCCCCTCCTGGTGGCCGAGACCTATTTAACGTTATACCAGGAGCACTTCTGTCTAACTTACGTTAACTCCCGCAAACAAGTTCTTACTCGGCGCTTTTCCATTCTCGTGGTACCACCGGGAAACTTTGTGTTTTTGCGACCGCCATGCTTGGCCGAAAATATGCTAGTTTTCCAACATTCACTCTCTACCGCGTCAGCGCATAACCTTCTTTCACTCGGAAAAAGTTTTAGCATGACAGTAAATCCCTTTATCTCAATCGCGGCCCAATGTGTCCGGGTGTGCTTTGGACTCAGGATTGGGGGACAGCCGGTAGCCCAGAATTGTCCCCCGCCTCCTCGCCCACCGGGCGTAGAGAGCAGTTCACTCCACACTGCAGTCTATCGTTGCGATTCATTCAAGACTGCCGAGAAAGGCATACCCAGCAACACCCGTTTTAAAGGATGCGGCCGGAGGCACCCCCTCGACAAGTCTGCCAAACACAACATTCTCTTACCATACCATTCCAGGGAGTTAAACTCCCGTCGTTACCATTACCATTTTGCGTATTCCTGTGCCATCTCCGGGTCGTCATCAGGTAGTCTGTAACAAAACAAGTTTGCACAGACAGGTCAAACCCAGGTAAAGTCACATCCGGTATTATTAGAATACCGTCCGAATTGGAGGACTAGTACCTGACCACACTATACCCTGTGAAGCGTTCTGTGTAATCAAAGGTACGCCTCCCGTATGTGCGGACGGCATCCTTAAAGATCCTGGTTGGTTCAAAAGGCTCTCCCCGTCTCCAATAGCATTCTTTCAAGAGGCTATGGAGCGCTTCCGTGTCAGTGGGAAGGCCAACCTGGGCGACGGTAAGCCTATCCACACATTCCATTCGGGGGAACAGCACTTTGTCCCCACCTTCCAGGGATCTTACAAAGAGAGCCACAGCCGCCATCAAGATGGCCGGGTCCTCTAGCCGAGAGAGTTGGGAGCCACGGATCACCTCACCGTAAAGCTCCCAGGGTTCCTTGGGGTTAGCCCCGACAGGCCAGGTTTGAACCGATGCGTCCATTGTCGATCTGTTCGAAGGCCACTCAATTGTGGTGATCTTATCATCTAGTGAGACAGATTCACTCTGCCGGACGAGCATCTTCAGAAGGGTAACTTCTCTTTCCATCCTATGTTCAAATTCATCCACTACTGGAAGTTCCTCCTTTTCCGGACAGAGTACCTCTTGCTTCCTTTCTCTATTCATGGCGCATATGGTTCGTCTCCTATTGTCCCTGATCAATTTGCTCATGTTCTTCGTGAGAATATCAAATCCCTCTCGGACATAGAGGACCGGGTTCCAAGAACACGGCCATCCATCACCCAACTGCTCTCTTTTATCCATTTCTAGGTTTTTGTCATCTTCTGGGTCGATTAAGTGCAGGACCGACCCAGATATAGTAGGTATTTGTGCCTGCGTCACACCTGGTAGGTATGGTATTCTTATTTCCTCCAAGGAAATTTGGTCATAATCAGAAATCCTGTCTTCCAGCACAACGGTGGGGAATAGGTGTTCAGTCATGACTACTGGTGCTATCTTCCATTTCACCTTGAATCGATCTACTGAGACTGGTGCTCTGCCACCACACATCAAAGTTCTCGTTACGTTTACCCTAGCTGGTTAGGTATCTTATTACTGTGGGCGCTAAGTCTATATCCCTGAGCATTCTCCTTAAATCAATTGCCCCGTGTTCCCTCTCGAAAGAGGTACGGAGGTCCTCAACCTTTGGACATTCAGAGAGCAGGTGCACGGAAGTATCTGGTACCCCGCACACCACACAATCCGGCGTGTCAACCAATTCCATAGACGACAGCTTTGCTTTAAAGTTCCCGTGGCCCGACAGAAACTGCACGCTATAGTGGCCTATTTCAAGCCACCAAGCCCGCAGCCTGAGCCGGACGTCCGGGAAGATGTCATATGTCAACCGACCCTTTGCCGAAGAGTCCCATCTAGCTTGCCACTCGATGATAGCTGATTCTTTCAGCATTTTGGCTTCCTCAGGGGTGAGGGAACCACACCATTTCCTGCTGCTGAGTTGTCCTCTTTGCTTCAACAAGAGGTCGAGTGGAAGCTCTCCGGCAATGACGTGTAAAGCGTCGTTTGATGTCGTCCGATAGGCCCTGGTGACAGCCAGAAGTGCTGCTCTCTGAGCACTGATAACCTTGCGCCTCACGTGAATCTTCCCGACCTCAGCAAACCAAACACCAGAGGCATAGGTCGCTATCGCCAGAAAGACACCCGAGTACATAATCTTAAGCGTGCAGTAGCAGAGCCCCCAGTTTGCAGGAGCCACTGCCCTCAGCTTATGGAACAAAACCACTGCTTTATTCATCGCATAACTCACGTGACTCACGAACGAGAGACGGGACTGAAGTATAACCCCCAGGTACTTCATCTCTTGGACCCGACGGACTACTCGGCCANAACGAACGAGAGACGGGACTGAAGTATAACCCCCAGGTACTTCATCTCTTGGACCCGACGGACTACTCGGCCATTGAATCGTATAACGGGATTCCTCCTCAGGTTGCCCTTTAGAAGAATTGCCTGCATCTTTTCAGCAGAGAACTTCAGCTTGAAGTTGTCGGCCCATGTCTGGATCATCTCCAATGCNGCATCTTTTCAGCAGAGAACTTCAGCTTGAAGTTGTCGGCCCATGTCTGGATCATCTCCAATGCCGTGGCAGTCTTCTCCTCCATCTCGCGTCTAGTCCAGGCGGGTATCAACAACAGCCCATCATCTGCGTAGCCGTAANCGTGGCAGTCTTCTCCTCCATCTCGCGTCTAGTCCAGGCGGGTATCAACAACAGCCCATCATCTGCGTAGCCGTAAATCACGCAATCATCCGGTAAATTCAGCCTTAACAGTCCCTCAAAGATAATGTTCCACAATATAGGGCCCAGCACAGATCCCTGAGGACATCCCTTGGTCAGTTGCTTCCNAGTCCCTCAAAGATAATGTTCCACAATATAGGGCCCAGCACAGATCCCTGAGGACATCCCTTGGTCAGTTGCTTCCGTTCAACATGTTCCCCTACCTGAACTTCACACATCCTATTCCGGAGAAAGGACCTGATTAGTCCATATAGGTTTCCCGGACATTCAAGGAGCCGCAGTTGCCACAGGACTTGCGGCCACCAGGCGTTATCGAATGCCCCCGAGATATCCAGAGAAATGGCGAGAATGTAATCCTGGGTACTCTCCCTTACCTGGTTCACCATATCAATTATGGCCTTCTCGGTGCTTTTCCCCCGCATGAAACCATACTGCCTTGCATGTATACCTTGAACTATGTCAAGGTATTGCATTAGTCTTGCATTGACTAGGCGTTCCAGAGTTTTCCCCATCACACTCAAGAGCGTGATGGGTCTGTACGATTTCGCAAGAGAGGGATTCTTTCCCCCACCCTTGAAGATCACTTTCAACAGGCCGTTTTTCCAGTCAATGGGAAAGCTGCCGGTTCTTAGGCAGTGGTTGTATAAGGATAACATCTCGATTCTAACCCTAGGATATGCTCGGAGGAGCAGTTCACCAGTTAGACAATCCAGTCCCGGCACCTTCTTCAGTTTTGTCCTGCGTACAATGCGGTCCAGTTCATCTAGCGTGAACTCAGCGGTGTCCTCAGCTGTGCTGGGTTCTTCTGCCATTACTCTCAGATGTTCGTGGTACTCCGTTTCTCCTTCGAGGTCATCATCCGGAAGTAAAACCTCCAGAAGATGCCTAGCATTATCTCTGGAGGACTGCAAGATTTATCCATCATGAACGAGGGCAGGAAGCTCCTCGTTTTTCTTGGTCTTTCCGGCCACCAACCGGTAGACAAGGCCCCAGGGGTTTTCATTGCCTTTTTCCGTCACAAGTTCTCTCCAGGCAAGCTGTCTCTTCTTTCGAAGAGCACGCCGATACTCGCCCCTCAAGACGTTGTACTGCATAATGAATACTGCCCTTCGCTGAGGGTCGTAGNTTAGGGTCGTAGGTACGTTTAAACTTTTTACGAGATCTCTTCACTTTTCTTCTGATGAGATAAAGCTCATCATCCCACCATGGATGGTGAGGCGTCTTACGGGAGACCCTAGGAATCGCTTCCCGGCAGGCTCCCATAATCGCGTCAGTCAGTCCTACCGCCATCTCGTCAGCAGTTTGATCTTTTCTGCTACGATATGCTTGAAGATTCTTCTGCAGTACCTTGTCAAAGAGGGGCCAGTTGGCTCTTGCAGTGATATACCTTGGCCTCGTATTTTCAACCCCTGTTGCTCTGTCCAACCGAAAGGTGAACATTATCATCTTGTGGTCAGATTCAAGTTCATCCAGAACCATCCAGTCCCCAATACGCTCAGCAGCCCGCGCCGTCACTACTGTTGCATCAAGGTAGCTTTCGCTATCATGGGCGGACGACCAGAAGGTCGGCTGGTGTCCCGAGGTGTTGCTAACCTGCAGATTGTTCTTCAGGAGATACCTAATTACCTCCTCCCCACGCTCGTCCGTCACCGGAGAATTCCACATCTCCGATTTGGCGTTCAAGTCCACGCCAATGATTTTCAGGTTTTCTGGCACATCCTGAAGGATTTTACTCCACCAGGATAAATGCTTGTCCAAAGGATCCTGGGGCTGGAAGTATGATGACACTAGCACCACACTCACACCACCCATTTCTACCTTTATACACGGGTGATGCGTGTTGGACATTGTTGTCATTGGCATGTAACTTATCTCGGGGTTTCTAATCCAGATCCCTGCCATTGGGTTTTCCCCGAAGGTGACGGTACGACCGCGGAGGGTCGGCACATTTCCCTGATGCCGGTAGGGCTCCTGCATCATTACCATATCCAGGTTTCTTTCCATTCCAACCTTGAACAGTTCCATAGTAGGAACTGCTGCCCTCTGCAAGTTAATTTGCCCGATGCGTAGCGGCGCGAGTCTACTAGACATACTGGGTCCTGTCTAGCTCTATCGCCAGTTGCCTCTGATGTATTGGGCAGTCATTTGATCCCACTCTGTGTATCACTTCTTTACGTTATTCTCGAACACAGTTCGAGCACTTGATCTCTTGATCTTTCTTAGTGCATTCCGTGTATTTGTGCCCAGATTCCGCACAAAATGAGCACATAAGGGGAGATTTGCACCTCTCCTTAATGTGCCCATATCCATGGCACTTAAAGCACCTTACAGGCACCAAGTATTCTTTGACACGGCACCTCTGGAAATCCACGTAAACCTGCTCTCTCTCGATGAGCATCCTCCTCAAAGCCGACGAGGTCTCGAGGACAAGATTTACCTTGTCCTTGACACTCCTGGGTCCAGTTCGAAATCTTATTGCAGCATTCTTACCGAAGTCCTCCCTAGAAATCTCCTGCTCCCGGAAGTTCTGCTCCCAGATCGTGCCAAGGACTTCTGGATTGTCGTATTCCCGCGGAACATCGTAAACGATTATCTTTGGGCCCCGACGTTTAGGGTCCTCAACCCTTAATCCAAGTTCTTCCATTCTTTGCGCATTGCGCAGTTTAATCAGTGTCCCCTCATCCTCGGCTTCTATGAGGAGGCCGCCCTTCCCCACCGTGCGCACATTCCTGACGTGCAGCTGTTCCCGCACAGGGTCCATCGATTTTAACTTCTCTTTGACCTCGTCCGGTTTACCCTCTCCCTCCTTAGGGTATAACAGTATAGTCTTCCTGGCAGTCAGGCGTCTTCCCTGGACAACTTGCCATTCTCCGGGCTGGTGTTCCTTAGGCATTTTCTCTTCCTCCCTCTGCTCCCTGATTATATCAGCGAAGCTGAGGGGGGCCCTGTCACGGACTTGAGCAGAGGGTCCCATTGCTGGGGTTCTGCTTGAAGATTTTCTTCCAAGGAATGACACCTTATCTGTCAGGTTCCTATTCTGTTCTTGCAGTGTTGCATTCCGCAGCAACTGCAGGTCTAACAAAGCCTTGATCCTTATTATCTTTGGGAGAAGGAAGTTTGCCGCCTCCTTGTTAACCTTTTTCCGATCGTCCGTGATGAACGAGGTGATGTCTTCCACCATCCTCGCTGTCTCGGCCTGGATCCCTTCATAGTCACTTTCAGTGTCCTTATCTGGTGTTTCCTTATCCGGTGTTGCAACTGTTTCCGTTACGGGCTCAGGAGTTTCAGTGTCGCCCACACTTTGCTCGTTCACAGCCTGTAAGGCCTCAGTTACTGTTGTTACCATTACTTTAGAGTCTTGTCCCCAAANTTGCTCGTTCACAGCCTGTAAGGCCTCAGTTACTGTTGTTACCATTACTTTAGAGTCTTGTCCCCAAATGTAGGGAAGCAGCTTTCTCAGCCACGCCTGCTCCTCCGGAGAGGGGGGCAGGATTTGGTCCCATACAGTAGACTCATCTAAGACTCTCTTCAGGTAATACACGGCCCTCACCTTATCCAAGGAGAGACCCTGTGTACAGGTCTTAATAAACTGCTTCCTTTCAATAGAACTCCCCGAATACAGTCGATCGGGCTGTTTTTGGTACGTGGAGTACCAAGCCATACTGAGCGATTATAGATCGCAAGAGGCTTTTAGCCTCGTGGCTGGGGCTAGTGGTCGAAAACCACCGCCCCACCCTGGTACTGTCTTCTACTATTCAGCAGCTGCCCTCTTAGCCGTTCGAGGAGTACTTATTGCAACCAAACAGCAGAAGCTGGGTTGACTGATAGCCTCTCTTCGTTGCCACCACCCGCCCAACGTTGAGGGGGGGCAGTGCTCAGTACCTTTTCCTCACTGACAGACACAAGGAACTGTCAAGCAGAGTCGCACAACTTTTGCGTCGCTAAGAGACGGTACTACGCGCCAATTAGCTTTCACTGTAACCACCTGCTGCAGTGTTGGGTTTCCTCGAGAAGATCAAGTGCTCCAATTCACACTCGGGTGGTACCCCGAGAAAACCTCACTGAGGACAGAGAAAATACCAGCCAGCAAGTTAGCCTGCTATCACATTCAACGGGCGTGGATGGAGTAGCAGACGCATGGAGAATCCCATTAGTGCCACACACCACCCCTGGCTTCATGTGGCCTCTGCCATACCAGGTGGCCAGGACATCAGCACCAGCAGTTACAGCACCAACAACACAAACGGGCACGACACCAGCCTGATTCCTGTCGCTACCTACCTTCCTGGGGAACAACGACGACCAGAAGGCGTTCCTGAGCGACTGCACAGGGCGATTTGGCAGTATGATGTTTGTGAACCAGAGTGGCCTAGTTGCATAGGCTGCCAATTGTCAGGCGAGGCATGCACATGGTGGCGGTCCATTGACCACTATGGTATGCAATGGACCGAATTCCAAAGTTCATTTCAGAGTCGTTTCGCCAACACTTTCTCGTCATTACAGACTCAAAGCCATGCTGTTTCAGAAGAACAAGGAAATTTTGAAATGTTAACTGCATTTGTCACCCGTAAAGTCAATACTATCAGGCGGTTTCACCCACAGATGCGACACACAGTCATTTTATAAGTGATAGTGTCAACCATAAAGGCAGAATTTAAATTGGTCCTGGCACCACTTGTACACAGCAGTGTGAAGCATTTCATGAGATCCACAGTCTTGCTAGACCAAGCCAATCGCAAACAGAAAGTGCACTGCTATATATGACTGAATTCCTCTTTGCACGTACTTTCAGATGCCGTTGAATTAAATGTATGTTTCCGGGAGAAAAATCATATGAGGTTTAATTATTTATGTCCATATACTTGTTATGAATTGTCACTTTGTGGCAAATTACTTGCCCTGTACGTAATTTCATTTAGCGAAAATCACATTTCGTGAACTGCAACCGTTCTGTAAATTTTGGGGGTGTCCACATTAAGCAGACCACCCTGCATGTAAACATATGAATATATACACTTATGCATACCTGATTTTTGAGTACAATTGAAAGTTTTTTGAACTCTCCTTATCTACAGTTCAGGTCTTTAAAAAAAATTGTTGGAAGTACTGCAGTTGGTGGTGTCATCTGGACAATCCGTTACTTACGCACTGCACAACACAGGTATGAAAGTTGTTCCGATCTTTCTGCCATATGCATCGGTGTAACTCCTATGATTCTCTATTCCTGGTCGATCTGTCCATCAACATACAATGTTTGGTGGTGAAGTGTTTAATGTGGAGACAAGACTCATTTACAATTGTTTGTTAGGATAATTATATTTACAAACATGTCTTACATATTTGCTGAACTGTGTAAAATCACTGTGTGAAACATCCTCAAATAAAAATCTGACAAAGTAATCATTGGCTACACAACTAAATAATGTTATGAAAATTAAATTTATAGATTATGCTGTGACTTGAAAACATGCACATTAAATTACTCTTGTTTTGAAAATTATTTCCAATAGATATTGCAGACTAATTAATGTATTGTTCCCATAGTTGTCAAAAATTATTTTTTATGTTGTGCTATATACTAGTAATTTAAACAAATTTAAAATGGGCATGAACTCTAGCACAAATCACCCTTGTTCAATGGTTGATTATACCTGTTTATGACAACAGTACTGGGTTGAAGACAAATAAGTTGGTAAAATTGCCATATTGAAATCCTACATAAGGCATGGGAGGGGGGGGGGAGCATGGCCCACCCAGTATGCACGCCTATGAATGCATCTTAGTTATTCCCAAACACTTGTTTGTGCAACATGCATGCCAAAGTGGCTTCCACATTATTTGGTTTTTATTTTTAAAGTTTTCAGCTTTTTTTATATAGCTATTGTAAGAACGTCAAAATAATTACTGTTGATGAGAAAATACTGTTGCTATAGAAGAATGTATTAAGGGCAATTTTACTCAACAAAGAAGAAATGTGTATTTTATTACATGTTTAAATGATGTCAGGAGCTTCAGTGTGATTTTAAGATGCTATTCACTTTTTTTTTATGCATTACAAGCTTGACTACAGTAGGCTTGGAATACGTAATGAGACTAGTGACTCATATTTACCCTCAGTAATTTCTTTCTTGTGTTATGGTATAGAAAATTGTAAAAAATATTGAAAGTTAGAGGCCAGAAATTCAGGATTCTTCAAATTAAGAAATAGAGGATCCAAGCTAGCTAAGGCCATACATACTGTGGAAATTGCAGTAAATGTTTAAATGTTTTGTTGGAAAAGCTGCATGCCCAGACATTTTATTCCAGCGTAAGTAATTTTGTCTGTCCATTACACAGCTTGTCATGACATTCTCCAGTTGTTAGTTTCTTTCCATGTGTCTACTTGGATTTCAAGTGAAATGTGTAGAATGCTATTGCTGTAAATGTGACAATTTTTACACTACAGCAGTCGTGTACATATTTAAGTGTTCTTGTTTTTGTGGAGATTTCATATTGTGAGACGTACTGTACAGTTAGCCAACTATGGCAAATACACACCGTTTCTTGTTATACTCATATTTACGTTACATATGGTAATGCCGTATGTTTGTTGCCTGTGAGCAGTGATCTGTAAACATAAATTATTAACTAGTGATTTTGAAATCTCTTCGTCCGAATTATTGCATGTATACCTTTTAGGAGCATTGTATGAAAATGAAAATATGCTTAATAAACTGTTAGAATTTACTTTGTCTGTGCATTTTAACAAAATTGAAGCTGTAATTCATGCTTAGTAAAAAATAAAATTCTAGTGTAGTTTCTCAATGTATACTGTCTCATTTACTATTTTTGTGATTGTATACGCGTACAAGTAAAATAATTGAAATGAGAAAATACCATATTCAGATGTTTTGTATTTTGTTGTAATTATATTTTTAAAATAATGTATGTTTTTACTCTCTAAAGTATGTTGGTCTGGAAATGGTTTACTGTTCATATAATATGTATTAATTAACCCATTGGCCATAACAAAGCAAGTTTTTTTATTACATGATTTACTGGGTTTTTTTCTCATATTTTACCTATTTTCCACAATAAAAGCCTTGAAAGGGCATACCTGTTTAACAAACTTTTTTTATTAAGAAAATTAATTTTTATGCTGCATTGAAAACTACAAAATTTCATTGCAAATGAAATAAAATTTTTTATGGGGTGACTTACAGCTGTGCACACACTTTGGTGCTCAGTGTGCCAAATTTGTTTCGAAACTTAATCTACGGTAAAACACTTATATAGGCACTGTAACGTAAATAATTTGTATGCACTAGGCTTTGCACATTTGGTTGTCAAGTTAAAAACTCTATTGTTTTCTGTGATTAACAAATAATGTAAATTTAACTACTTACTTGAATAGATCTTGTAGGCTAAATCTGTATCACTGCCGCAACTTTAGCATATGTTTAAAATTTATCTATGAAAAACCTTTCAAAGTTTTCTGACGTAATGAAATTTATGTATAATTGAGTACAGTTTACAGAGTATTTATAGGACTTATTATAAGTTCCTCATTATATTTTGGTGTTAATCTGGCCTTTGATGTCTTTAAATTTTCCAAGGCATTACATTACCAGCATTTATTTTCCATATTTATACATCAGAAACACAAAAATTGCAAGTTTGATTTCGATTATGCAAGAATTATCACGAGAAAATGTGGCAGTTCCCATTTGTGTATACTACTTTCTTGCCACTAGTTCACACTTAACACAAAGTCAGCTTAAACATTTCAACTGCCAATAACTGATGTGCTAAAATATTTGTTTTTAAAAGATATTGGATGTTAGTTTTGAACTGTGATCAAAAATGAAAATACGCATTTTTCACTCAAAATTCTAATTCGTGACTATGAGTAAACAACTTGGAGATCTGTCGTGACCCCACACCACATCGTTGCAGGTATGGAAACTGCGTTGCATTAGGCCAGGTAATATTGCAGTGATATGCCGTTTACCTTCAACAGCATGGAGGTGAGCCAGACTTGCTGGCAGCATAAAACATTCCAGTTAAGGAGCACGGATCCCCTGTGTGTTGTTACCCACTACACTACACAGGTGGTTGATCCAGCTATGTCCACATAAAAATACAAAGTTAATGTCTAATTTGTGGCTTTATATCTGGAAGGGATTTGAGATTTTTATTTCTATTAAAAACAAAAATTTTGACACACATTAATTAAACAACAACAATAAAAGCAGTATNGATTTGAGATTTTTATTTCTATTAAAAACAAAAATTTTGACACACATTAATTAAACAACAACAATAAAAGCAGTATCATTTTTATTTGCAAGGTGAAGTATATTTCTCTGAAGTTCAGTACACCTAAGCATGTGTTTGGTACACCACCTTTAAGGCATTGTGGCTACAACTTTGGTTAGTTTTCAGCATCACTGACTCCACTTGTACTACCATTACCTGATCCTCCTGTAGCACTATGACACTGTGCTTCAACTTGTGTAGACTTTGTGTGTGTGCACTCGGTACAAAGGTACGCAACAATGACTCAAGTATTCTCATGTCCTATTTACTGTTACATTTGCTGGCTCCCAGGAATTGCCTCCATTTCCTTCAAAAAACATATACATACCATATACCATAATTAATATGGTCACTTGAGAAAAACTTAACATTTCAGGCACGTATTTTTAAAATGTTTATCCAAGCCATGCACCCTTTCCTGTTTAAGCAGATAGTTATTGGGGGGGGGGAATTGGATATCCTAATTTTTCTAGTGCTACTGTGAGAAATAAAACAGAATGAAACTTTTGAGTAAATTTATTCATATAAAAAATTACCCAACTTCACCTATTTTTACAGTTATCAAAACATTCTGTACACGGTACACCACCATAGACTGCCTGCCTAATTTTAATGTACAGCTCAAGTGTTTAATAATTTTTGCTCCGCATGTCTATCTTACACACATCCTGCTTCCACTGCTCTCTCGCACATAAGTTGCTCCCTGTCCACAGAAGTCCACCCAGAACGGCCTTTCACTCATGGCCTCTTCAGAGTGCAGCTGGTATATGCAAAAAAATATGTGCCAGATCAAGAACGAATGTCTTCTCGCAATTGAAAATACACAGAATGATTGAGGAGTTAATTGGAAAAATAGATGTGTTAATGTAATTACGGTTTCAAAAACTTTGTGGTAAACCTGCAACTGTCATGGCATAAGGGAAGTGCATTGCAACATTAAAAAAAATTAATTAAATACTACATACTATATTGTGTACTTATTTGTATGTGTGATGGAGAAAATGAGTATACACAGAATAATCCACCTTGTTTAAGGAGACAAACTAGTGAGGGAATTTGCCATGATTATAAACTTCCTAAAACAATCAGAATTTTCTTCAAGAGAAATGCATTAACTGCTTAGAGATGGAAGCCCTGCATTTTGAGAACATTCTTTTGCAATCCTCTAATTTCTGGAACGCAAATGTGGTTCCCAAAATAAATGAATGTGTATATAATATTTACTGTAGTGTTACAACGTGACTACTCAGTGGACAAGATTGCTACAACGTCTGGAATGCGAGAATGGAAAAGGAGCGACTACATAGAGGATAGCGGAATATCAAATTGTTAGGAGAGGGGTGTTAATAATTTGCTATGTTTTAATGATTACAACAAATAAATTCGTACAAAAAGTATGTGTGGATGTTTGTACTGTTAATTTTCAACTCATGTAAAACTTTGCTGAACAGGTAACTATTGGTCTATCTGAAACTTTTAAGATGTTTAGTGTTATTTTGTGACGCCATTTCTAGGACCCCACTTTAACGGTAAATAAAATGAGCTTATTTCGTCATATTCAAAAATATGTAACTATAAAGATGAAAGGGCAACCTTGCAAGAGCACACTTTTCATGTAACACATTTGTCAAGTCACAGTAATTTTTGTGCGATAAATATTTTACTCTATCGGGGCATTTAAAACTGCCCTAGAACATTCACTAACGTTTGAGTTTTGCTTACAAGATTTTTACATCACCCACAGACAGCTTTTGTTCATTTGTAGATGATAATATTTTAATTAAATCCTGTTCAGTTCAATATCACTCACACAAGCCCACAACCCAACAACAAAATCTAGTAAATATGTTATTATTGATAACAAAATAATTTTTTACAAACAGTAGAAATGTTTTTACAATGAAGAGGCAGAAAAATATTTGTTTTTTTTTACTCGACAATAAGGAAATTACACAAATTTACTACCAATGCAGTTCACTTATTTATTTTTTATGTCCTCCACTATCACCAAATCACTGTGTATACGGCACGGCAGAGTTTACGCTCATTTCTTTTCCGCCCACTCAATGTTTACATCGCAGTTTTGCACTTTGGTCAGTTTATAAAACAAAACAAAAAAAAACCCTTTTTAAAACTCCCGGGCACGATCTAATACAATAACTGTTTTTGGCATTCGTAACCGGTTTTGCGACATAAGCATCCGACTACAAACACCACCTTTGCTCGATAAATTCGGGTGTGTTTATAAATATCGCGCGAATGTGTACTGCGTAATTATTACATTCCACGAAACAAAATTCATCTGTGTTATATATACATAATATTTACTTTCGTCACATCACCAGCAATTTTGGTTAGAGATGTTAGTTTATAAATAAAAATACAGGTAGGCGTGAATCTACCCGTGAACGAGCGTCATAGCGATTCAGCTCGTAATATATCTATTCGTACATGCAACGATAATATTTCGACCTTTCTAGCAATAGATTTATTTATCGTTCGTTATAGTCACGTAGGTGTACAACCAACTGTTCAAATGTCTAACTGTAAGAGCTTTTATGACCAACTGTTCTAATCTAGAGGGGTGGCAGTCATCCCCACTCAAGTATTGCTGTAAAATGTTGTCCCTCCTTTTGCTTCGACCCGACGAATCATAGAAGAGCACAGAAATGACGGTGTTGCCTCTCTTCTGAGCCTGATGACCAACTGTTCAAGCATCCAACTGTTCGAGTGACCAACTGTTCGAGAGTCCAACTGTTTGAGTGTCTAACTGTTCGAGTGTCCAAATATTCTAATCTGGAGGCATAGTGGTTGTGTCTGCAGTTGTTTGGATTGTAATTGGAGATATTTTAATATATACCCACTGATAATGTTCTTACAATACCTTGCCTGGGCTAAGTAAAATAACTGTCAGTTTATTAAATTCTAAGTTATTTAGTTATTGGTTGTTAGAATGCAAGACATTGGGTTTAATGCAGAAAGAGTCCGTTTCCTTTCTGAGGCAACTCCGAATCTGTGAATGCGTGGCTGGCTGGAGTGATGAGTGGGGTGTAGGAATATTCTCAATCTGCTTTTTCCCTTTTGGTCCCCTAAATGGTTTCCTCATCCATGTTGCTGCTAGTTGTATAACCCGCATTTGTACAGATTAAATGCAGACATACACCTGCATATCTGTAGACATAAAGAAATTAGGTCTGGTTGGTCGCCATCGATAAACGACTATTTATCATGTATCACCTATTTCCTCGTTTAAAATAAGCTTCATAATATTTGTTGGTAGAAAGAGTAACTATTTACTATTCCCAAAAAAAAAAAACATTTTTTTTCCATAATAATAATTTGCATTTTCGAATTGCGTCGTAACATGGCTTAGAAATAACCTTCTTGATAAATTTACCTTCCATACATAATAACTACCTTCCATACATAATAACTACATATATTATGTAATTAATAATTGGCGTAATTTTCAACAGAAAATGTTTAAAGTAAAAACTGTTCGTCTGAAAGTATCAAGTGTGTGACCTTTACTTCTAACAGTTTGCCTTCTCTTAGCGGATTTATTAGTTTACTTCCCTTAGGAAATAAAGTCGTATGAGAACATCTTCCTGTCTGTATATAAGATTGGTGTGTGAACCTGTGTGCATAGTATATAAACCCTCATCTTATTGACGTTACTCTCAACCTATTTAAGTGAAAATTCGTATTTAAGAGTTGGAGAGAATTGCCATATTGCGACTCTTCCGTGGTTGGCCAAAAGTGATAACCAAATCACTAGCATGTAACATAGGCCCGTACTGACATAGTCCACACTAACTAGGGAAAAGTACTGTTACAAAGACGCCTGTGGGGCGTATCTGAGCTAGTGATGAATGGATGTCTTAATATAAATATAGAACTAAATTTTAACTTAATTTATTCACACAGCTACTATTTACAGAATTAATCTATCTATATCCGCTCTTACTCTTTTTATTTCTCAATGAGCACAATACTTAATGCCTATTTTTGCTATAATTAACGTCATTCTTAATGTGTCTGTTTGGTTATAGTCAATTAACTCATACTGATCACTAACACACTTCCAGTCAGTCTGTTGCAATCATTTGTAATGTATTTTACCCTCGCATCTGGTCCAATAGTCCAGCCAGCCAGCCGCACTCTTCACTGCTCGATACTAGCAGTCGCATATTTCCCTTCCCCTGGTCACTTCTCTCACCGCTCGTTGTCCTCGCTGAAACTCAGCCACTCATCCATTCAACAACTCAACTCTCTCGGCCCAGAGGCCTATCGCACTACTTATACTCTGCTGGCCTTCACCTGGAAAGTTTGACGCACCCCGAGTCACGCTTCGAGAAACTAGGGCAGCAAACCACTTGAAAATTTCTCAGATAGACGCAAAAACTTAATACAACCAATGTCAGCAGTGCGTGCTGCGGAAGGATTATTCTGTCAGCTCGCTTTTTGATAATAGATACGTGGTTCTTGGTTTAGCGCGCGCCTGTAATTTAAAAAATTCAATTGACTTTCCGCCGCCGCTATCATATAACTGCTATCCTTCACTTCCACTCGCTCAAGCGCGAGGATAAACAGCAAGCGCGTAACAGTTCATTGAATAAAAAAAATAATATATATATATATATATATATAGTTTTATTTGTTGATTTTATGCAAATATTGCATTAAAGTTATATTATAAAATTCATTTATAAAAGTGATTATTATTATATGTAAAATAATCTTATCCATATGCAATTGTCCTGTTAGGAATATTAGCACAGCTGGTTTCTAGCATCTAATTTAGTGACATAGTGACAAATAGTTATTAAGTTATGCTCTATTTAAGCCTCTTTATTAAATATTGTCACGGTGCAGCCTACTTCCCCTAATCATACCCACATCGTAACATACAGGGATAGGGGCGATTTCCCTTTTCAGCTCAGATGGTAAATAAACATATCTGCACGGTAGGGGCCTTATGCCCCACGAGCCGAGCTGCTGTGTGATGAACATCGGGCTCGTGGTTGCTCTCTCTCCGGGATCTGCCCGCCCCTTGGGACCAGCGAAGGCGAGGACTTCTGCGAGTTCGGCAGGACTTCAGCAGCTTGGGTGCGGTGACTATTCCGCAACTCGTCGCGTCCCCAGGTGGCGGATAGGGGATCCCCAGGCCCTGGGGCGGCTGGGAATACTCGAATACCAGCCCGCGGACCAACTGGCCGGTGCGAAAGTTCCGTCGTCGTGGACGTCGGGAAACTGGGTAGCTCAGTACGAGATGGCGAAGCGCATCGTGCAGGAGGCAGCTGAAAGCTTAAGGCGGGGAGGGGGATCTCGAGATGCCACGGGCGATGTGTAGCTAACCTCACTGCTGGATCTGCGAGCTGCTGACTGCGGATGCGTGAGGAATGGAATGGAATGCGTTGGACCTCGGAAGCTTCCTGCCATCAGCCTTCACTCCTGGGACAGCTGATTTGCCACCATGCTTGGCAGGTCACGCCGAGCCAGAACTCTCCCCGACCGACGGACTACTTTGTAGGATGAGGAGGTGGTGGCTCCCCGCGCTATTGCTCCCCGCCTTCACCCACGACGTGGAGATCCTGATGTCAGCGCAGAAGAGTGAAGCGGAGTAGGTGCCATAACTGAGCTGCCCAGTTTTCCGATGCACTCACCGGNAATAGCTGCTGTCAATATTATTGTGCTGGTTCGCCTGCACAGAAATATTGATAGCAGTTCAACCTCAGGGGCGCTTGCGCCCATAGCCCCGCCCCTTTATCTTCTAGATTTTCAACTCCACATTAAAGAGCATGGAATCCACACCTGCTGACTCCTGTAGCATTTTCAGTAATGCATGAATAAGTTTTGAACTTCTTTCCTGTCGGGAGGGTTTTTACGGTGCCTATGCCGGTTTCCCCCCTTCCCCTTCTTAGCTATAGCTTCAGCTGTAGGTACACTTAGGGATGCAGTTCATAGCCCCAATTGCGGCCATGGCTGCCTTAATCCCTCGCTGCCACGATGCACGCCTCCTTCGCATGAATCCTCTCCCTTGTAGGCGTATGGGGACTAGCCCTGAGACGCAATAAACTCCCGTCCCTACCTTGGACGTACACTTGATACTTAGCAATAGGGTAGGTTAAAAAAAAATTGGCCTTATGCCCTTAGAGCACTCGCTATAACATTTCTTATATGCTGTTCATGGTAAAGTGAGCACTTTTGAGGCCCTAGTTACTTTTTCCTTTCAACCATTTGTTTTATCATTTCACCACTCTTTGAAATAAATGTTGTCGTGTAAGTAACCAAAACAGTGTGCATATTCCACCGCACTTGAAAGTTAACTTCTAAGGCTGAAGTAAAATATATTTATTGACTATTTCTCCAAATGAGAGGGCTTTCAAAAGTTCTCACTTTACCGCGAATAGTCTATATTACCTTGGCTTCCATACGAGAGGTTTTTGTGGGAGTTGCTTAGTCATAAATAACAAGTCTACACTTTCAATTCTTAAATTATAATTAAAAGGGAAAAGGGTGTGTATATAACCATAAAATAATGGCACGATACTCATCTACATATTAAACCCTTGTTTAATATCTTAAGGCTTTCCATAACACATTTTCTATATTCCTCACATGATTAATTCTCAGATGACAAAGCACAATCACATATTATCTTGCTGCGTAAACCATTATTCAGACATAAGAGTACAATTACACCCGAGTATCACTAATCCTGAGTGTCAAGGCCAGTGCAGCCCGTATAGAACAATATAAACACCAACCATTTTGCTGGTAGTCTACTTTAAGGGGTCCTAAATTAAACTTAACTTAACCAGTAACTACATTACTGCTTTCTAGTCCCTCACTGACCTCGCCTGCCCCTCTCTGTCATCTCAAGCAGGGGCCACATTTTCGATGGCTGGACCGATCACACATCTCACCATTCACTACACTGTGATCCCACCATTTTGCACGCCTGCACCTACTCCCACGTATTTCCCACGGTGCAGAAATCACTCGCGTAATTAATCACCCGCGTCCTAGGCCAGGCCGAAGCCCACCTAGATTTAAGCGGCGTTCGATCTTTAATCCAGCGCCAAAGACGACCACTCTGGTTGGTGCGTGTTAAACGATTCTCCTCGACCTCGTCACGCCCCACATTGCAGACTTCAGAGTTGCGATATCTCGGCCGCTGAACCCGCCGGGCCTGGCCAGTACACTGGAAACACGTACTTCGCAATGGGCAGGGCAGCATCGCGCCAGCAAAACTGCACACTTAGAAGATGTACAACACTGAACTCCCGGGCAGCCAGTGCCCTCCGCGAATCGTCAGCCTCACACATGCGTCACTGCTCTGTCTACTGTCAATTTCCTTTTCCAGCGCGACGCACACTCCCCTGAAATACGCGGTGCAAGGTTCATCGGCAGAGAAGAAGGCTAAACTAACTAGAGGGAATAGCCTCACAATCTGTTGAGACCTAACTCAAGCTTCGTCCACTGAATATGCAGCTCACTTCATCGTCGGTGGCGGCGACGACTGGGGTACCAGATTACACTCAGTAACGGAAAAAGTTTTGCACATTCAAAGCCCAGCACCCAAAACTGTTCAGTTCAAGCAAGTGCAAACGACGAATAGGGTAACGTGCGTACGCCACGTTACAGACCTTACACTTGTAGCAATACTACTTAGCCCGAAGCCCAATAAATTCAGCCATAATGGCACCTACAAACTCATCCTTAAACTATCCCAACATTTTGGTATTGGTTGGGGAGTAGCAGGGATGATCGACAGGGTAGCAGGACATGTCGAATTCAGCGCTGAATGCAGGATCAGTATGTAGGTCTCGGTAAAAATCTTCATTGCGGAAAGAATAGACAAAGATATCGGTGTCCATGTATACCAAGTCACATCGATCACCATACCATCGTCTCACCATGTCGTAGTGGAAGCCGTACATCACTGTTTTGGAGAGGTCGAGGATGGAGAACCCTGCATATATAGGTTTATCAAATAAAATAGTCTCATTCTCTAGTCGTATCAGGGAAAGATTCTCATGGGAAATGTTTCTGTCCTTGTACACTGATTTCGCTACGAGTTTCCTCATCCTTGTCTCACTGCATACCAGTTCCATCCTTTGTCGTTTCCTTCTGTTCTCCATTAATTTGCCAAACACAGAGTTGTTACAAGTTTGAGGAAATCACGCTCTGAATCGTTGCTGGCAGCTTTCGTCCTCTCCGTATTCAGATCAATGTATGCTTTCAACCATGGCGACTGTACGAATTCGAGGACACGATGAATCTTTGTCACCTGGAGGCCGTGGAATAATACTTGCTTCAGAGTCCTGTGATGTATAATGTAATATTCCTTATCATCGAGAATTGTAATTAACTTTTTTTACTTCAAGCCTGGTGGCTGGTGGACACTGGTTCAGGGGGAGGAAAGGTAGGTCCTTGTGGTCGTGATGCAGGGTTGCAGGATACGCAATGTGAACCTCTAGGATGTGCAGACATTGCTATCATCAGGTCAGGACATGATGTCGATGTTAGGTTCACTCGACCTGAAATTACAGAGCAGTAGAGGTTGTTTGCATTGAAGTATTGCAGGTATGTGTCCAACTTGCCGGTATCATTCCCACCTTCCATGTACCTGTTGTTGGCAGCACAATATAGCAGCATGCACTGCGAAACACCACCTCTGATGGTTAACTCGAGGAATAGGTATATATCATAGTCCCCCAGCAGCTCGAGTTCCACCTTTATCGTATGCAGTATAGCATCGAACGATAATCCTGGGAGACTCACATAGCGGGCACAGTCAAGCTGATACGTTTCCAAACACAGGTGCTGGAAATTCTCTAAGAAGTCAGCTGAAAGGAGGACGTCAACCTTTAAATATATTCGGCTTTACATCTCGAGAGATTCGCATCGGAATTTGCCACATACCGCTTGCGTATTGGCATAGTCATCATCGGAGATATTGCTGTCAGTGAGGCAGTTGTAAAGTGACTGTTGAGATGGCAGCTGTGGCTCTTCCAGTTTGGCAAGATCATTAATGTAATCATATGATTACACTCCCTTGCGTATCACCAATGGGACCTCATCGGGGCTGAAAAATTTTCTCGTACATACAAACTTGTCTGCAAGGATATTTTGAACCAGTGAAGAAAGACTTGCGGCCATGAAGCGATATGTATCAACGAACTGAATGGAAAATCGGTCACCCAACTTCGATATGTAGGATAATGAAGATGTCCTGTGTAGCGTACGCCAGCTCTTTAAGAGTAAAATTCTCATCATAGGAGACATTATGAAAAAATACTATCAGAAGCTGGTTGGCGAGGTAGAATGTTGCACTGATTACACGTCGGTCCAACGTATTGCCCTGTCAAAGATCAAGGTTACTGACTTTGTAATTCACCTCTGTAAATGTAGCATTGCAATACATACAGTATTTTGAAAGATAGTACATTACCTGCTGGGTTGCTGTCAGTGGACTCATAGCTGTAGAAGTTTAATATATGTTCTTCGCCTGTTTTCCTATAGCCACTATTGTCGCTGTAAAGTGCTTACCAGCATCTTCCCATACATATATAATCGGTTCGGTCGGCAGAAAAGTGGCCAGGTGTGCTGGTATCCGATCGTTGCTGGCGTAGAGGCCACAGAGATATATATAAACATGTTCGCATGTCACATTTCATTCGGCTAAAGCACGTAGCAGTATGCTTGTGACTCTTAATGGAAATTGGCGAAGGAAAAAAAAAAGGGGGGGGGATGTTTTACCACGGATTGGATATATCTCTTAATAGAGTGAGCGCACACTACTGTATGAAAATACTGAAATTTTGTTTGCCTGAGGCAAAGGTTTTTTTTGTGATTTTGTACTTGCGATGGGTGTAAGTTTACGCGAACGTCTCATCACAGTATATAATTGTTTCCCTGCAAAACTTAATAAATGTGCATTATTTATGAGTATTTAAAGTTTTATATACTGAAAATGGGTGCTAGAAAAATCGCCGCATGTGGAGTAACCATATGGGTATTTTTTACCCGCTGCCTAAATTTCCTAATGTACTGATTTTAAACTCCGGAGGACATGTTTTTATTTTTTATTGATGGAGCGTCTATGTCTTGTTGAGGGGGAATGCACGGATGCATATTTCATACCGCGGGGGTAACGAAGTGGTTTTAACTCTATTTTTGGATTTTTCGAGTGANATTTGCTCCGAAACACGCTTTTTCGTATTTTTTCTTTCTCGTGACGTATATTTACAGTGTGAGGTTTACAGTATTTTCGATATATTGCCTTTCGGTTAGAATACCTTCCTTTCGTTGAATGGGGTCGGTTATGCACAGCTGTGTTCGAGACATACATTAATTTTTTATGGTGGAGTGTTTATGTGGAGAGCCAACAGCTATGTTCTACCCCATTCGAGCTAAAAATGTGCAAACATCCTTCGAATACCCGCTCTCGTTGTGGAGGTGGTATAGGTATATAAACTGTGTTGGAATGCAGTTTGGACCTCCACGAAACCATTGTCATTAACCAACCCAGACCCTGCCACGAATTTTGGGCGTGATGGTCGCTGGCACGATGGTGGATAGTCATCCTTAACCCTTGGTTTTGTGCAATTACACTCGTACACTGCTGTGAAGGAGACTGTACACGAAGGCTTTTGGCAGGTGAAGGTCCAACAGCTATGCAGGTTTTTTACATGCCTCTGGAAGTTATCACGTCTTACCACAGTTTACGCGCTTATATGCCACTTTATCTGCATTATTCGAACTTCCATGCTTTTCGTGTCTTCGAGCACATTTTGTGAATGCAAACGAATTGTTACAATAGCAGCACGGGTACTGAGGTAACGTCATTGAAAATTAGATCAATGGTAAATATATAAAATAAAATTTAAAAAACGAAATTCTAGTACCGTATTTTATGAGGTTAAAAATTCTCCCCAGATACCAGCTGGCCCGAACCAATACTTCAATTTTGAGCTTTTTAATTTCGCGGGAATATATATGCGTATTATATGCACGCTTGATAATATCCTGTGACCTAATGGAATTAAATATCTGAACGTACCAGTCAGAATGCTAAAATATGAAGGGTGAGAGCGATCTGTCCCCTCTGGCATCAGACGAGCAACTGTGCCGAGGGTCGACATTGTTCCCATGAAATACTTTCCCTGTACTAGCACGCTCTGGCGGACAATGCTGAAAACAAGAGCGATAGTGATAAGGGATTAAGCGATGGTGAATAATTGGTCGGACTAAAATGACGTGGTGAGGGGCAACAGAATAAATACTCAATTCCAATGGTAAATTAGCATTAAAACCAAAAATGTTTTTGGTCCGTGTTAATTAAAGATCATAATACAAAAAAATACATATTTAATAATGTATGCTTGTAGGTATACTGCTGACTGGAAAATTAATGTTTTTCAAAATAGGAATGAAAACTTACAGATTTTCCTATATCTATAAATATTAGTGCCGACAGCAAACTTTGCGGCTACATCGTCAGAATGAACGGGTATCGGCAGCTCGCCTGGCAGTGAAATCAAGAAATTAACACCACCTATTTGTTGAAAATAGAATATATCGCCTATAATTAAAAAAAAAACATAATCTAATATGGCTGCGGCCTGGTTGCTAAACAGGCAGCTCGGGTGGTGACGAAATTGAGAAAATAGCACCACCTAGGTGTTGAAAATGGAATCCTATACTGAGGACGCCGACAGCGCTACCTATACTTTAAAAACATAAGCAAACATGGCTGCCACAGTGTAGTTAAATTTGCAACTTGCCTGTTGGATATATTAATACACATAGGTGTTGAAAACCTATGAAATCCAATATGGCAGTCGAACGAATGTGAGAGACAAACTTCAGTAATGTATAAACAAATGGCAATAGAAAATACCAAGATGGTGGATGGTAACTGTGATGCCTAATAAGATGGCGGACTTCACAGGCCAAGATGGCGGAATGCACTTACCCAGATTGTGGACTGCACCTACCAAGATGGTGGATGGCTGCATCTAACAAGATGGTGGTTGGAAACAAAATGGTGGACTGCACCGACCAATATGGTGGATAGCTGTGTATCAAGATGGTGGACTGACACTACCAAGATGGTGGACGGTGACTGTGATGCCTACCTATATGGTGGACTGCACCTACCAAGATAGCAGAATGAGTATGAGTGGAGAGGGTGTGGAGGATCTCCGGAGAATTAAGTTTTTTTAAATAAATTTTTAAAATAATTTTTAACAATTTTTTTTAATATGTATATATATATTTTTTTAGATTTTTTTTAACAATTGGTTGATTTATTTGTATTTTTGCTTTAAAGTTAAAGATCAAAGGTCAAGGTCGCATGGATTCGTAATGGCGGCCAGCCGGTGCCTAGCTCTTACGCCAGAAGATGGTTGCCGGCCGCCGCCTAGTTCCTACGCCAGACGCCGATGCCCCAGGCTCATCATAATCATACTACTCAAGAGATTAGTGATTCTGCATACTCCATCATTATTGATGAAAGCAAATTATGTAATGATTCGTTATTTCAGTAACAAAAAGACAAATAGTAACAACGTTTACCAGGATAATTAAATTAACTGCCTTTGATGTTCAGAGCGTACATGATGCTATAAAAACCCAGTTAGAGTAAGATGGTTTGAACCTTCAAGATTGGTTGGACTAGGCATCTACGTTGTTAATGTGATAGTAGGCAAACATAATTCTGTGACTGCTATTCTGATACGGAAATTGGAGGATACTATACGAATGGAAAGAGCTGAAAATTTTTTTTTCGATCGATAAAACTCAATATAAATGCTACGTGACTGATCAATTAAATAACATCTTGAAAAGGTTATTATTTAAAGCCTTTTTAGATTTTTTAAAGTACGAACTAAAAAGTGTAACACAGTTGAACGTGTTATTTCAAAGTAATCAAGTTGACCCAACCAAGTTGTTTGAAGAATTATTCCTACTTTAAAAAAAATTTGCTTCAGTAGATTGCGATCCCGGCTTAATTGCAGAGAGTAAAAGACAACGAACTTGAAATTTTGACTTTTATCTGCATCTGATGCACACTTCCTCGATATACCTCGGCTACGATTTTGAATGTCTAACGCGACATATTGATGAAAGGGATTTGATTGATACCATAGATAGAAGTAGAATATTTCTAGTTACTTTATTTGAACAGATTAAAAAAATATTACCGGAAAATTTATCAAGTCTGGAAATGATTGCAAACCTCGACCCCAAAATTGCCACATCACATGTTAAACCTGACATAAAAGAAATTCTTAGTAATATTTCCAGGACAAATATATATAGGATAAAACAAGATATAGAAAATGAGTGACATCAAATCCCAAATAAGATTTGGAATAATGTATCAGATACAGAACAATTTGATGCCGAAGTTCAGGAAAATAGCGATGCGGCCTGGAAATAAAAGGTTTTGTAATGTGGTGAAATTTGCAACAGCTTTGCTGTCACTGCCTGTATCAAATGGAAGTGTAGAGCGCGCTATTTCCATTTATGCAATATAAAAAAATTAATTAAGGAACACGTTATTACCAGAAATTGACGTCGTCCGAAGCGTCCCCCAGAGCCCTTGTGGCCACCTCCCTTCACCACCTTACGTTCTCTACCAATTGTTCCTACATTCAACAACCCTGCGGAGCAAGTTAGAACTACCTACACAAGGTCCCAGCCACACGCCGCACGACTTTCGTTGTCACAAAGTGTAACTATATTTCAACCTTACTAAAAGGCCTAGCCAACTCTTCATAATTTCTACCGTAATGTTTGGCAACACAGTAAATGGATGTCAGAAAATCCCTGCATGGATAACAAAAGTACTGATAGTGCAAAGTGCCAACCATAGTCGCCGAGAACTAATTAATCCTGTAACTTTATGAGAATCAAATTAGTGCATAGTGTAACTGTTATTAAAATAACACAGCAATAATATAGTGATGTCTTTAAACAATGCCGTTTATAAATAATTAGAGTAAGTGAGTGATTTGGGTGGCTCTTAACATCGAGGTCATGAGAATTGATATAATAAATTAGAGATATGTGTTATGACTCCGGCAGTGGAACACTTGAACTCTAACTGAACCACCCCAAAATTCTCATGGAAAATCAACGTAGTTTTAATATAGATTAAAAGACTTTTTAATCAATATATTATAATTCTCTCACTGTTTAAGTGTTCTGTGTATTCTCTTTTTCAGGTAGTGGCAAAATTTACTATAAAAATATTTAAAACTCTATAAAAATTACTGCCACGTAATTTTTATCACTTTTTTTAATGTCAATGTGAACCACGACTCACGTCATACAAATTGCAATGTATTTTCAAAAGCTATATGTTTTATTTCCCTAATTTAATCTTTTTCGAAGGGATATTCTGTTCTGGCAAGCGGTGGTCAACTACCTTTACCTCCGATATGCCACCTCTTCAGTCTGAGAGTAGCAGACCAGCGCAGGTCGCCTCGCGTGGCTAGGGGGGTGAAGCAACTTTGTACTTCAACCACCTTCACTGCAATACACTTTAATCGTACCGGAACAATTTTATTTAATTTTTTCGTGCACCTCCGAGTACGCTACCCTTCCGGTGCAGACTCGCGGCCCTTCTGGCATAACGTACAACATAATCTTTTTTTCTCGTCAGTTAAAGCCTTTGCCAAAGCAGCTTAGGTCAGTGCAGAGCCTTGTGCTGCACGCCTGCTTCAGTTTCTGTACCACCACATCTTGACTTTCTCAAATACAACTGGTATTTTCTTGAAACCGATGTGTATGTGTACCTTATTCCCGCTTCACGGGGATCTTAAGGACGATGGTCCCTTACATACATCAACTACCTGCCACGTTTCTCTACATCACGTAAGTCTGAGTGTGTTTTGTGAAATTTTAAGTGTTTATGTCAGTTCATTGAAACGGCGTGCTGGAGAGCCACAATACCCCAGTTTGAGAGTGAGCACGTTATCTAGCCACCGACGTCAATCATCACGCGCGACTTCGTTAGTATAAAATACTTTTGGAACCATCTGCTTTAAATAGCAATAGTAAACTTATTATGCAATTTACAGCTGAGTGATGTAATTATTTAAATCATATATGGCAATGTCATCATTCTTGTCCTAGTGTAGGATTAGACAAAATTATACTTTATAATGAAACTTGAAAATAAATCAGACTTTTATCTTACCCCATATATTGCACCTTATATGTGACAATATGTTGTACTACGCCAGGGTTGTGTGATTTCACACGCAACTTTACATGCTATCACTCCTATCATACAAATATTAGGCTAATCTTTAAGTTTATTTCGTTATAAACCTGTCTAAAACAATTTAACGAAATTTTTATCTTATAGGATTAAAAAAATTTGATGTAAACTAGGTAAAAGTTAATACACATTTGGAATAATCGCTTCATATACTGCATGTGAATTCTTTGCTTGGTTATAGTACACATTTTTCAAAACAAAATACACCTGCCCAGTCTTTCTCAGTACAAAACCCCAATCTTTAAACGAATAAATTGATTCACGTCGCAAAAGCTTATAATATATTACTTATTTGAAATAATATTTCAAAAGTTGCAATTATTAGCATTCACCAGTTGCAGAGTCGTCCGTTTGACTTTTTTCGTGCATAGTCACAAATTGTATGTAGTATTTAAAGTGATTATTGAATGTGTACTAGCGTTCGCACTGTTTACAACAAAATTTGTCCATCATATACGATTAAAATTTCTTTAAATTGCATCCAGGTATGTATACAACAAAAAGAGGCTCTCTAAGATTATAATCCGGTCAAGTTAGCTCAAAAAATAGGGGTAAGTTTGCAAAAATTCGCATAGAGCTAAAAATTGGTACGAATGTTGGGAACACCATTATAAATTAAATGTGAAAAGTCCCCATCGATCCCACATCTGCAAAAAAATTGATTCAAGGTCAAAGTTTGCAAATATGGGTGTTTTGCATTTTGCAGCCAAACGGTAAGTTTTATCGCACAAATAGGTCAGATCAAAATTGTAGATCATGCAATTATCTATAAAAATTGCTCTTACATCTTTTTTCCTAAGAGTCACCATTTCTGAGATATAACGATTCAAAAAGTTGAAAAAGTTGTGTTTTTCATAATATGCACAAGTACGCCGCGTATATACATCACTGGAGCCGTAATACAAGTAAAAATACTTTTATATTGGTCTGTGTAACTTATACGTACAAAATAGTACAATTCTGAGAATATGAACTCGAAAGAAACCCAGTCCCTCATTGTATGCGCCAGTATAACCTTGAACAACATCTGTCTCCTATTCCACTGTCCGCGTGGCAACGGTCGCATACCTGCTCTTTTTTCAAAGGCCTAATGTCGCAAATGTGCTTTATTGTAGTAAACCTTTGACTGAAAGTGAAATTGTTACTGTTGATCGTGGCATGAAGACATTAATTGATGCAAGTACTGAAAGAGGTGATGAATTATCGGAATA
>NQII01004612.1:679-19370 GCA_002778355.1 Clitarchus hookeri | reverse complement strand
AAAAAAAACCCATATTTGCGAACTTTGACCGTGAATAAATTTTTTTGCAGATGTGGGATCGATGGGGACTTTTCACATTTAATTTATAATGGTGTTCCCAACATTCGTACCAATTTTTAGCTCTATACGAATTTTTGTAACCTTGAATGTCTATTTTGACCGGGCTATTACGCCTATAGTTTCTATGGGAGAACCAGCTTGTAAATATGCATGTGAAATCACAACACCACGATTTTGTACAACATATTTGACGTACACAAAGTACATTACATCGTGTTTCACTAAAAACCTAATTTAATTTCTAATTTTCATTATAAATTGTAATTTTTCGTAAAAAAAAAAAATAGTTGAGCCGTGTCTAAAGACTCAAAAGTAATGATTTAACTAGTCCAGGTCTATACCTGTGATTATGGCTGAATAACATTTCATATTCAGAAGAATTACCTATCCAACATTTTCAGAAAATGTTTTACACGAGTAGAATGGTTTGGTCAATTCGGTCACAAGGGAATGGGTGACCAGCACCTGCTGGATGCCGTCTTATGATGTCACTCGACAGCCATCTTGGGAATGGGTGACTTTGACCTTGAAATTTTTCCTTGACCTTGACCCAAAATTCATTACCCGAATTACTTTAAAACTAAAAAATAAAAAATAGCAAACAAAATTTAAAAAAAATATTTAGAAATTATTTTTAAATAAAAAAAAATATTTTCTATAAAATTATTTAACGATGTACATGCAGGAAGTCCGGAGTTATATGATGGGTGGAGCGATTAAGCTCCCGACACAACCTACCCTCGCCAGGTCGGCCAGTGGTCATCTCGTCAGCCATGTTGGATGTCGGCGACCACAGTGACCTTAACCTTTAAAAACAAAAAAATTAAATAATAATTTTAAAAATTTGTAACATTTTAAAAAAATTTATAAAAAATTAAAAATTGACTTAAATATTCTTTTAATTAAAAAATAGTTTATTTTCAAAAACGTACATTTACAGAGGTCCCCCCAACACAATGTCCAGTATACAACTGGCCTCCTCCAATTAATCACATGGTATTATAATTCCCCCACCCTCCTAACCAACCCCCCACTCCCAATCATAGAAAATTGAGAACAATTTAAAAATCCAAAAACTGTACTAAAAATGAAGGAAAAAATTGCACTTATGACTTCGACCACTACGTTGGCTGTTGTCGACCTTGACATTGACCCCAAAGACATTTTACTTGAAAAATCGAGAAAAAAATCAGTCCATCCAATTGTTCATTACTAACTGGTCACAAAAAGAGGCCATACTGACTAACCATACTAGCCAAAAACTAACTGCGCCCAAGACTGGCTCCACCCAAGACTGACTCCGCCTAAGACAAACTCCACCCAAGACTGGTTCCTGATGAGACTGACTGAGCCTAAGACTAGTTCCTGGCGACACCAGTTCCTGCAAAACTGGCTAGACCAACCGACAAGACCAATCTACCATACCACCCACCTATACAAATAAACGATGTTAGACAATCTCTAATTAGTCTCCTGATCTCCTTATAAGAGTCTTGTAGATTAAAATCTTAGCAAAATTTTCGCAAAAAATTTCTACCAGAGCTAACCATACCAAAGCGTTACACTAACTTGTCAAGCCAACTTACCAGGCCAACTGACAAGGCCAACCAACTAGTTGCGAAACATTCCTCAAAAATATTCCCTTCATTTCATTCGTTCGCCATTTAGAAATCATCCATTTTAAACGACCCAAGTAAGGTATAATACTTCAGATCGAATCGTATCCCTCCCCCTGCACATGCTCACATAAATTTGATCTAAAACAGACTCTCGCAATCAATTGTACACACCACTAAATTAATAAATCTTTCAGAGGAGCAGAGAAGCCTGAATAAGAAATAAAACTCACATTATTATGTATACATAAATTAAATTTATTTAATTATTTTATACATTTTATCTATTTAATTATTTCATATATTAGATCTTTACATTTCTCAGATGGTTGCAGATCATGTCTCATCTGATATAACCTCGATCCTTCACTCCACTAATGTTGGAGAAATCTCCATCTTATTGCAAAGCGATCATATGTCTTAAGTCTATTTACAGGTTAATTAGGGTCTTCGGGAAATAAGTAACGAGTATTCTTGACACCTTCTGCCTTCTTCACACCACTTGTCGAAGGAAACTCTTTGGTGAAATGTGTGGGAACGTCGAGAGAATCATCATCCTTCTCATCAGATACTTCAACATCACTGTCGTAATAGTCATTATCATCAATGCTGTCTTCATGATCGTCTTCACCTCCTGTTTCATCCTCAATATCAAGTATACTGTTCTTTGTAGGAGTCGCGTGGTCATTATCAGTATTTAGAGACGACGACCATTTATTTTGAAGTTCATCGATTTCATGCGAAAGTCTTGCATGTGTACATTTCGCGCGAACCTATCTACTGCACTCATGACATTTATAACACTAACTGTCTCGTCATTATCTTCTGGCGAATCAGCACCCACAGATGCACCAGGAGGTGTTGTTGGCAACACTTGCTGGTTCTCAAAAGACGAATCCTTGCAGTTCTTGATGTGGTTCTTCAATGTAATACCTTGCATAAACTGTGTGAGGTTGCTGTCGTAATTCTCAATCGTGCTAAAATGACTCTGTGTACAGGCGGTTCTCTCTTGTCGCAGACCATGGGAGCTTTTGCTAAAGATCTTTACACTGTAGCAACACTGTTTTCCATGTAATTTTCCAGCATTGGGAGATGGTTCATCCATAGAGTATGGTTCATCTGTAGCAGGAGAAGCAGGCAGCAGTTGCCTCCCACGCCACCCTCACGAATCACACACATTCCTAACACCATGGTACAGTCCTTTGCACCAAAACAGTCCCCTAAGAAAACTCTGTATTCCGGAAAGGTCTGGCGCACAGCTGAAGCTGTGATTGGCCCAGAGCCAAAGTCACCAGACATTCAGACGCAAGCCCTAACTTCCACTCACACTCCAGCACAGGAGAGGCTGGATGAAATCTCCAGCATGCTGGAACTAGCCGATATTCTGCGAAATGTGCGACTATGCCAAACTTAATTAAAAAACTTAAGCCCTATTATCAGCAATTCCGCGAGGCAATCACTCTCGCGCAGAAACAAACCGCTTTGATCGAAGCCAAGAAGCCACTTGTGCGATTAAAATGGCCGCAAACCAACACGAAACACTTAAACCGTAGCACATATTCAGTGTAAGTGGATATACACTTTACATAACAGACCGATCCACACACGGAGGTGGAACAGCAATCTTAATTTAACATGGAATAAATCATCATCCAGTTACTATTACAGGGCTTACACATAGAGGCCACTAGAATAAAAGTGCGTTAAAATAACACACATGTCTGCATGTCCGCGGCACACAAACCACCTAACTCACCTAACACACAAGACCTTGAAAAACTAATGGCGGTCGAGAAAGAATTTTTCGTTGCAGGAGATTTAAACAATAAACTTACAGACTGGGGCTTTAGACAAACAAACGCTAATGGTAAGATTTTAAACACACATGCATCTAATAATAATTATGTTATTTTTGCACCAGATACACCAGCATGCTTCCCAAATGCAGAAGCACCAGATATATTAGATATAGCTTAATGTAATATAGCAGTCACAAACATACACATGGGAACAATTAACGAATTAGATTCAGATCACCTCCCAGTTCTAACACAATACAATTTGATGCCATTTTCACTAATATTATTTTCAGCCAAAAACTCAGAACAAAAGACTGGAAGAATTTTCAGGAGCTTATAGACGAATTTGAACAGCCGCCAGTCATAAACGAATCTAGTGATATAGACCCACACATCAAATTCTTTACAGACACTGTAGCAGATACCCGAATTAAACACACCAAATTGATTAATAAAAGGCTAAACACGAGGCAAAACTACCCTGATATTGACTATTTAATTACTTAAAAAAGACAGGCACTCAATCATGCCCAGAGAACACGAACTCCCCAGGCTAGGACTGAATACAATAGATTAAAAACCCTCGTCAGACAAAAAGTTAAAGAACAGAAAATAAATGAATTTGGTAATCTTGTTAACGAAGTACCTAAAAATCCGCAAGAGATGTGGAAACTAACACGAACACTCCGCGGTAGAAATAAACACATTTCCACCCCTTCTATAATTACAGACACGGGGATTAAATATACTTCAGAGGACAAGGCAATATACTATCGCGGACATTTTGGAAAAATTTTTTTCGCCAAATGAAGACAAAAATTACAGACAATTCACATGAGAAATTACAGCACAAGTTAGTAATTACTTACAGCAAAGGAACACACGCAGGACCAGAGGAAATTACACTTCGCGAAATAATTAACATAATTTAAACCAGGCCTAACAATGAAGCACGTGGTACAGATAAAATAAGCTATGAAACACTTAAAAAAAACTCTCTCTAGCAGATACTGCTAGTTATATTCAAAGCCATCTTAAAACAGAAACCTTTGGAAAACAGCGCGAGTAATTACTTTACCAAAGCCTGGAAAGAACTCCGCACTTTCGCAAAACAGACGCCCAAATAGCCTATTAAACAGCAGAAGTAAAGTATTTGGAGAAAAAAAAAAAACTTTCTAACGCGACTCTAAAAACACGCGGACGAACCCGAAATAATACCCGATTTTCAGTTTGGTTTTAGAGCAGATCATTCTACAACACATCCACAATCGTTGAACAATCCACCGACGGTTTTAACAACAAAATACAAGCTTACACATTAGTCACAATGCTGGACGCTGAGAAGGCATTTGGCAAGGTCTGGATTAAAGAACTAATACACAATCTTATAAACTTTAATTTCTCTGATCCATACATTTATCTAGTGGCACACTATTTGTGGAAACGCAAGTTTTGCGTGGCACTATATCGGTCTAAATCAACAACTATTAGAGAATTAAGGGCGGGTGTACCACAGGGCTCTCCCTTCTTCCCTTTCTTGTACAGCATATACACTGCAGATATCACATGCGGACGTTTATGTACAAATGTACGGAGATGACATGGCTATAATTAAACTATCAGCCAATTTAAAGTATGCCCTAATAGCCTTGCAAAGACAGCTCACCACATTAGAACACTGGTACACTCGCTTGCAAATTAAAATAAATGCTGCACCATCAACAAACTTTATTATTACAAAAAGCGCACTCAGCCTGACAGGGAACTTAAATCTTTAATACTAATATTCCAAATGTTATATCTGCTAAATATCTAGGGCTAACTTTAGACAGATCACTTAAATAGGCACAACACATAAAAATAAACACTAATATAGCGACAGGTAATTTAATAAGTTTATATCTCGTAGGAAAAAGCTACAGCTCTTTAAGCAAATCATTAGGCCCATATTACTGTATGGCTGTAAATTATGAGGTTACGCCGCCCCAACACACGTAGGGAAAGTACAGATATCACCAAATAAAT
Source organism: Clitarchus hookeri (assembly GCA_002778355.1). NCBI lineage: Eukaryota > Metazoa > Arthropoda > Insecta > Phasmatodea > Phasmatidae > Clitarchus > Clitarchus hookeri. Next base: position 13,870 of record NQII01004612.1, on the reverse strand, counting down.
TTCTTCAAGCAATAGCAAATGCTGGCTGGTATATCAGCAATAAAACAATACATCAGATTTAAAAAATTGACTTTATTAAATAAGTAATACTCTTTAGAAATAAAAACCTTTTTGAAATTATCAGTGAACATGACAACCCCCTTATAAATTAAATACCTGAATATGACTCATTAGTCGCACAGAAATATAAAAAACAGCGATTTTCTTAACATCTTAGTCCTGATTTCAACTCAAGACTGCATCAATACTGTACGCTGGCATCCCCACATAAATACATTACATCAATGGAGTTGATTTTAATTTAAAACATAACACATCCATTAAATTATCTTCCGAGTGCACAGGTGTATGACTGACTCGCTTTAGAGTTCTCTACCTATGTATTAGGGCTGACGTCACCGTCCAAAGTGTGGAATAAGCCCGTTTGGATAGCTTCACTACCAGTTCCGGCGATATCTATAGGATAGGAGTCGCATTACTACTCAAAACAGTTAGAATATCTACACTACAAAACGGGAATAACAGCGATTTTAAATTCAAACAACATTTAAACTGTTCTCGGGCCAGCGGAATTGTCTGATCGGTCCGGGACGAAATTCTACCTATTTAACAAAACTACCCAGACCAAGATATTTCTAGCTCAGTTCACGCGAAACACTGGAGCCGAGCGGAGCTCCTCGGGTCCTACAAAAACACAAGGTGGTCATAATTAACTCCTAGTAACATTCCCATACACTTCACCATACCGTGCGGACACGCACAGCCCTAAATACACACACTGCGTCCTCCCACGCGTTTCTTATTGAGGCCCAGTCAAGGTNTGTCTCATACTTACGCTCTGTCAAGGCAGCTCATGTGGGTGCACTGGCAGACAGTTTCGCCTCACTCTGTTGTCAGGAATCCAGGCCCAGAGACACACATGAGAGGTCAGGACTGGACTAGAGGGCATTAATTCTTAAGATAGTTTTAGTTTTAAAAAATCTAAAAGATGCTATGACATGTATACAAATTTTAAAATATTATACTTTTTTTTAATATAAAAAACGAAATAAAAACTTAAAGATATTCAAAAAACAAAAGAAAAATGATTAAACATTATTTAAAAAATTACAAAAATAATTGATTGAAGAATGCAAAGCCGGATTTAGTTTTTAAGAACAATCACCAAATGAAGTTTCTCGGGAGGATGATGTAGGTAAGCCATCTACACTGGTTAGCCCTAGATATGACCAGGGCTGGCAGCAGTACATAAGGTGCCAGAAAAGTGTACTAATTACATGCAACATTTTTCACAAACGGCACATGATGAAATGACCGGGGAGTAAGTGCGAGGCCGTGCCCTGACTTTGAGTGCCTCAAGGACTAATGTGCCATGCTGGGTTGTCGATGAGCAGCGACTCTTACAAGCTGTCACCCTGGGCAGCCGCCTGGCCATTATGCTGCCTTTGATTAGCGATGCTGTCTTGCAGGGTAACTGTAAATACGTACGCGTACATTGCGCAGTTTTAACTTTATGGAACCCTAGCAGTCAAGGTTTAAAGTAAACAATTCATTCAGGCATTATTTAGATCCTAGTTGAAGGTTTAGTTTGTTAACCAGTTCTGCACTTGATTTGAAGCGTAAACCAGAAATTTACAGCCCTCTGAATTCAAAGCTCAGAAATTTGAACATTCATTATCACTTGCAAATTTTAGCTTAATGGTAGATACCAGAAGGATCATGTACCCTATATTTGTATTGTGTTCTTCAAAAGCATTTCTAATACTGTAAATTTTAATATATTATATATATCTGACTATACTAATCTAAAAGCTTTAAAATATAGTGTACAGGTAGGTATTAAGTTTTAGTTGTTATTAGCCAGCTAATAACCAGGTTGCTGCAAACAGAAAAAATAAACATGGAAAAACCAGGGAATTTCAAGTCACCAGGGAAGATGGAAATATTTGGAAATCCAACAAATTTACAAATTATAAATGCAGACATTTTAGAAGTTAAACAGAAGAGCTGAACTGCACCATTTTTTCTTGTTCTATTGGATTATTACATTTACTTATGGCCATACAGTTGTAGCAGGAAAATCGCAGAATTTTAATTATGTATATATGCTTTTAACATGCCTGAGTCAGCAAAGTGTGGATGCAAAGCTATATTTTTACAAGGTTTTAATACAGACAGGTGTTTTCACAAGCTTTGTAATATTGTGAGAAAATTGTGATTGTTGCATTTAAGTTTTCGGTAACTCTAAAATAAATTACCAAAAGCTATTGCAAGCATTGGTTTTCTTACTGTTCTCAGGGGCAAGGGGCTGTGGTAGTGTAGTGGTTAGACTACTCACCTCCCACCAAGGCGTACCGGGTTTGATTCCCGGTGAGGTCGCTCCCGGATTGTTGCACGTGGGAATCGTGTCGAACGATGCCGCTGGTCGGTGGGTTTTCTGGGGGATCTCCCGTTTCCCCCACCCTTGCATTCCGACGCTGCTCCATACTTTCCTTGCTTCACCCTCAACACCTCTCATGACCTCGATGTTAAGAGCTGCCAAAATCTCTCCACTCCACTCCTAACTCTTCTCGGTATGCTTGTTTGCTCCAGACTGTTTAAGCTCGTCACCCATGTGTGCTTTTTTCTCTTGGAATATATTGAAATTATTATTTTAGAGATAATGCTTTCATTCCGCCTGCAAACATTATTTGCTATGAGCATAATGTAACTGCTTCATAACCAACTAGTTTCTAATAGGTGGCTCTATTGGCGCTGGGAATACCTTTTTACCTCTCAGTTCGGTGTGCGCACAGTTTCAACTGTGACTAAGACTGGCACTGGGCGACTACCTATAAGCAGGGACCGACAAAATAATATCATTCTGGTTCAAGTTCAAGTCCGGCCCGAACTAATATTCGTTTGTCCAACTCTGTTTCATTCCAGGAGAATGGAAATATCATTGGACTATTTTTAGAACTGTTAGTCTTTCCTGCCCCCATTTCACTGTAGTACGGCATTTGAGTCCGACGAATAAAGTTCTATGTACAGTTCACGAATTGCTTTGAACTGAAAGTAAATTTGCGATTTCAATTCCAGTTATTTGAAAAGGAAATATTAAAGAAATGTATCTCGAACTACGTATATCTCGTACATTTCGTTATAGTCCGACATTTTTAATCATAGGTGGACAATTCCAGTATCTGTTCACATTTCTTGAACCGAAATTGAGTTTCAGATTTCATGTTCAGTTAATTGAAGAGGAAATACGGAAGGACTGTATCTCTAATTGTATTTCGTACTTCCTTATTTCATTCTAGTCGAACATTTTCAATTCGATGTGGAAAATTCCAAAATATTTTCACTACCTACCTTGACTTGAAATTAAATTTGCAATTTTATTTCTAGTTAAGAGAAGGATAAATGCAACATAACTTTATCTGGAACTATATGTCGTACTTTGTTATTTCATTCGAGTCCGACATTTTAATTCGAGGTGGAAAATTCCAATACCTGTTCACGATTTGCCATGAACTGAAATTAAGTTCCCGATTACATTTCTGGTCCACTGAAGAGGAAATATTAAATCGTCCACGTTCTATAACTAAATAGTATAAAACAAAGTCGCTTATCCTCGCCTGTCTGTGCATTCACTTAGTACTTCTAAACTACTAAATGTTTTTTAATGCGGTTTTAAACATCATTTAGACAATTTCTTGAGAAAGGTTTTGGTGTATAATACATTTATATTTAATTTAAGGATAGTAAATAAATGTCGAACAGTTTGTAATCAAGTCGTAAAAACCCGCTTTTAGGGCGCTTACATGGCTTGCACTGACTAAACCATAAGAGATAAATCAAATTAACGAACTACAGAATTGTAACTCTCAAAAAGGTCTACAGAAATGTCCGCAATAGCATATGTTTATCTTTTAAGGATCACCCACAGTAACAATTTTTGTCTTTCAAAGTATCGCTGTAAAAACTAAATTGTTACCGGGCGAAGCCGAGCCGGTTCGCTAGTCTGTTATAAAATGTGATGAAATCTTAACAGCATACAAATTATACCTTTCTGAAAAATCCATGTTTCATCAACAAAAATGAAATGTGCACCTTTTTCTTCCTTATATTTCCTCAGAAAATCGATTCTCTGCAATACTATATTCTCATTCTCTATCATTGCTTCCCGCCCATCGACAATGGTCCATGAAAATTCCATTTTCTTCAATAATTTGTACAACTTTTCTTGTATTTCTTTGAAAACGGTATCCACTGTGACATGTAGGCCTGTCACATTATCCATATACATGACAATATTTACACAACCTGATATAGGTAACACTATACAACAATAATTGAAAAAACAATTGACACTAATATTTTGGTTTACACAGCAGGCCAAATAAATGTTTTGGTTTCATTGATATGGTTTTATATACACAACGTTTACAGTATGTACACTAATTTATGCAGCCTTTGCTTTTGTGTACCTTGGGTGTATTGGAAAGCCACAAGAAACATAGTGTTCACAATTGCATCGATTGAAAATTGCACTTCACAGTTTACTAAAATATACACTAAAATATCTAGTGTAACAAAGAATTGTAATTATTAAATACGCTGAATTTTGAAATATTTCAATGTGAATGTTTACAAAACACAAAAAAAAAAAAAAAAAAAGTTTCATGCACTTTATATTTTATGTTTTGATTTATTAAGGTATTGTGTTGTTCTGAGCACATTTAGACTGTACATATGTGAAGTGCTACTTTATTTATCACATGTATTTTGTGTTGTTATCTAATGGCATTTGTAAACATACTGCTTGACCCATCAATTTCAAATGTATTTTTAGTTTCTGTAGGCCTATATATTCCAATGAAATTAGCATTTCTCAAACACAACCTAGTAATATACACACAAGGTAGCAAGACCAAAGATAATTTCATTGTTAATGGGTTTCGATTATGAACAGTGCTTCTTCCTTGAATGTGATAGCAACTTAACCTCAAAAACCACATATTTAATGCACACACTTGATTCCTTAACATTACATTCTTACCTTCACTGTACATTCTGTAGATGGCATTCCGAATAGCATTCATCGTGAAGTCATCAATGGTACCAACAGACTTTCCTTCTTGTGGCCTCTTCTTTCTTGTCTTTCCTGGCGTACACACTTCATCGACACTTTTCTTGTAGTACCTAACCAATAATCCCAATCATATATCAAAAACTTTTTAGGCCTATAAGGAATGAAATGTATTGCTGCGACTACTGTGCAGGACGTTTTATCTTTTTTTACAGACGCCCACTAAGACAGATTATTACCGAAATTAAAGGAACATTGCCCATAATACAACTTCGATTATAAAAACGAGAACACGACAATACAACATTTAATGTTTCCCTACTCACTTGAGGACGGTTGACTTGCCGAGTTTGAGGAGCAAAGCGGTCATCTCCACGACGATACATTTTTTAATGTTGCCCTGTCGAATCAACACGTAGATGTTTTCCGCAACGTTGATAATATCTTGCTGGCGTTGGTGACCGGTCATTTGTTTCTCACATTTCATCTTTACTAAAACACTTAGCGCCAAAACGAGACAACACACGAACACGAGTAGAAACTCCATTATGGAAAATGTTGGCTAAAAATAACAACGCTAATACTAAAATTACATCTTACCCTATAATTATCTTATAAGTAGAAACAATGTGTTATATTAGTTTTGTAACTTTGTTTCATAACCACTTTTAGCGTTTCCAATATCCAATATGGCGTGGCTATACTTCTGAAAAACACGTGTCCAAACGGACAAGATGGAGTGTATGAGTCAGCTGGACAGACACTGAAATTTATTTAATTTCAATTGATAACAGTGAAATCTTTACCCCTGAGTGCTACGTAAAAATTTAAATATATAGTTTAGCAATATTAACTTTACAATTACGACATAAAATTTATACTTATTAATATTTAACCTACGAACTATTTCTTTTCAGCTATAACCAACCTGTCTCTTCAAAATCCGTTTTTAATTCGTATGGACTTCTAACAAATTATTATAATTTATTGAAAAAATATACTTAAAATTTAAACAACCAATTTAAACAGTGCTTCAGTGCTAAAAGCTAGACAAAATCTTTTTCCATACACAATTTCTTTATAACGAATTGAACATGTAACTCCTAGCGTGATATTTCAAAGGTTGTTTTCAAAAGTATCGAAGATGCCGTGAATGGAGTATAGAGTAAGATTTTGGGGTTCAGCTTTTGCCAAACTACTTAAGTCAAGTAAAAGCGTCAGTAGTTATAATTGGAGTATTCGAAGACAGGTTCGCAGTAGGGACACAGGGACACCTCATGCTCTTGCATTCCACATTACGTGTTTTCCCCGTTTACCCCTCGAAATATCTCTTTTTCCCCCAAAAAACGTCACAATTTCCCTATTTTCCTAAAAAATTTCCCAAATTTCCGAAATTTTTTAATAAATTTTATTTTTCCGACTTTTTTCAATGACTCCACAATGTGGCTAAATGACTAATTTTTGGGCAATGAGGGGTTGAGGGGTTGAGGTGTTTTCTCATAGTCTACCCCTAGCATACTTCACGCTCTTGCATTCCAAGCTTGGAGGGTTATCTCAGAGTCTTCCCAAATGCGATATAAACTTCACGCTCTCGCATTCCATTGTGGCGGGATGCAGTAGTGACGCGACGGATAGAGCATTCGATAGGGTTATCTCAGAGTCTTCCCAATTTCAAGGTCGATAGGGTGCCGCAGTGACGTAACGGATAGATGCGCTGGTGAATAACTTGTTTCCTTCACATGTTTTTTCCACAGCAAAATAAGTACTTAAAAAAATCGATTCTTTAATAGAATTTAATATTTGTTTTAGGTTAATGTAATGGATATTAAAGCACACTTGTATAATATGTGTTGGTTGGTGCACCTGTATAATTTGTACAGTATCTCGGGTTTAATAAATATTCATATGAAATTATTAAATACCTTAGCAGTATATTACACCATGAGATCTATATTTTCTCAGGCGTACATAATGCATATTGAAGCATGAACTGACACTAATGCTAGCAGCAACATGAACAAACGTAATAATCGTTTTAGTCTGGAAGTAATGTCAGGTGTTTAAAACTAGCTCTGCTAAGCGCTTATATACCCAACAAACAGATAAACAGAGCGTTTCCAAAAATTACCAGCCATTAGGCGGACGTTGAAAAATAGTTAGGCCCTTTCACAGCAGACAGTCAAGTTATTGGGACACCATTCAACAGTAATTTACCCAAAAGAACTTCTTAAAAAAAAAACACATTATTTCCCCGCACGAAAGACGTGAAGTAACTGTGCGTCGTTAAAAAATTATTAGGTCCAGCCACGCCAACACGAGCATTCAAACCGCCACATTGCAACACAGCCTATCTTACGCAGCCCAAAAAAAAATTAAACAAAGTATTATACATATAAATAATGCAGAGTAATAGATTTGCTTAGCAGTATAATGGTGGTTGTCACACAGATAGGTTTCGTTACCCTTGTCGAAATCACTGCAGCAACCAATCTACTTATACCTAACACAAATACTACTACTACAAGCAATGGCCGAACTTCGTTATTGCACCCCTTCAGTGACAATGAAGCAGTCGTGCAGTCAAGTGATGTTTTACCAAACCCAGGTGTTTAGTTTCGACGTAGCATTTGAGAAACGATCCACAATGCATCAGTATTTCAGCATGGGACGTCATGTAGCAGCGGATGTAATTTTGCCTCTTTCAAACTTATTTGCGTGCACTCTTGCATTGGAAATGTTTATTTTTATTTTTATAATCTCACAATGCAGTGTAATGATTCCTTTTTTTGTATTTTGGGCAATGATGGATTTTAGCCTAGCATGCTGTGCTAGTCNCTTTTTTTTTTTTGGGCAAGGAGGGACTTTACCTAACATGATGTGCGAGTCTCTGAGTGGCTAAGGAATATCAACACTTACAAGCTAGCACCATTTATCATGGCTGAAGAATGTTCGTATTCATTGCCCTCTTATCATATAATTTCACACATCGTATAAGCATAGCAGGTTCTAAGTTCCGATACACAGCATACCGTCGACAATTGCAAAAATTATCACAGAATCAATTAAGCACAATAAACATAGGTGCTCGTTATTTCCGATCTGTTTAACGTACAGACGAAAAATTCATAATATATCGTTCCTGACAACGCAAATCATCGTGGATTTATTTATGTCCTATACATATAAAAATTATCACAGATTCATTTAAGCCCTACAAGCATAGGTGCGCATAAATTCCGTATTGTATCGTGTAAGATACGTTTGGCAACTTCATAACATCACTCCCATCATCTCGAAAGGGTTAAGTCTTCCCAAATTAGATTAACGTTTAAGTTCATCCTAGTCATCACGCTCTTGGAGGCCAAGCCAAGAGAGTTATCTCAGGGTCTTCCCAAACATGCGTGAGGATTATCTCAGAGTCTACCAAACCATACACAATGATAAAGCATTAAAACTAACGCACACTACTACGAAAACAATGGCGGGAACAGTCACATCACAACTCTAACATATCATTTTCATATGCCTAAAATGAGAAGAGACATATAAATCAAAAATGTAAGCTATCGATGTAATAAAGAGATAACACCACTGCGCACAAAGGAACCTAACAGGTTATGTGAGGCTCTCGCAGATCTAACATAAAGAGAGCTGTCATACACAACGATAAAGAAGCCTAACATGTCTCGAAAGCATCTCGTCACTAACAAAGCTGACACAAAGCTCACCGCCATTGCATCTGTATGTATGTATGTATATATTAGTATAGGATATGATGACAGACTCAGTTGCTATTCAGACTTCGAAGAGTGAACAGAGCTGTTTTTTTTTTGCGATGGGAAATAATCGAGAAAGTTATTTGTGTTGCTACTGTGAGAAGACTTTTTCTACAAGTTGCTATGCTAGTCGACACGAGACTGGCTGCCAAAAAAATATGAAATGTATTATATTGTCACGTGAAAAATGCAAAGCTAATTTTCGAAGACTCGATAGATTCAAAGGCATAGCGCAACATGCAAAGCTCTCCTTCAAGAAATGTCGGGAAGCAATTCACGCAACATACCATGAATAACGTCGGGAATCACTTAACGCAATGGAAGCTATAGGCTTCCGAGCAAATACGAGCATTCAGTATTATAAAGGGCTATGGAAAGGTCTCGCAGTTCTCGAAGCTTAAAGTAAAGGACATCAGATGATTTTAGATGTATTGAAAATGTATTTGAATACTGGTGACTATCATATATAGCAATAGTTGATACAGTCTATAATTTATAAGTAAAAATTGCCAACTTTTTCCATAAATAGTAAAAAAAAAAAATGAATTCNTAGATGTATTGAAAATGTATTTGAATATTGGTGACTATCATATATAGCAATAGTTGATACAGTCTATAATTTATAAGTAAAAATTGCCAACTTTTTCCATAAGTAGTAAAAAAAAAAATTAATTGTTTTAAAATTAACAAAATAACATTATATATGATACTAAAATGTATATATCGCGACGAAAAAAAAAACTTTGATTTAACACAGTTTGTAGCAGGAAATATCAAACAAATTAAGTACGATTGAAATTTAGTTTTTAAAATGTTATTATACAGCATCATCGAAAAAGAATTGAACAATTTCAAAAAATCACAGCTTTTAAACTATTTGACGATTTAGTTGGTTCTTGCACCAAAATTTACAGGAAGAACCAAAGTTTTGCTTACCTTAAAATGTTTGTATGTTCGCTTCATTTGTAGCTCTGAATATGTACGGCCGATATTCCACCTCCATCCACGTATTCCGGAGCATTGTCGGCGTAATTGTCTCAATGACAACAGCCGTTCTCTAACGCAAATGCTTCAGATCTCGAATCTTCACAGCGTAGACAATGTTCATGACATACCCCCAAAAGGAAAAATCTAGAGGGGTAAGATCGGGGCTTCTTTCCATGTCCATTTCGTTTAACATGAAAAAAGCTAATGAAAAACGTTTGGGCCGATCTTCCGGCTTAATTTCATGTCTCAATTGAATCTTGTAGGCATGCTATCTCAGACGTATATGTAGAACATTCTGCATGGTAATCTTTGGAATGCCAAGCCTTAATATGCGGAGGGCCATTGACTTTTTAGGGACGCGCACACAAGGTAGCCTAAGATTTCTAAGATGTTCCACCTTTTCTTAGGACGTTCTTGGCTGTCCTGTTGATCGGTTTTTTCTGTACAGTACCGGTTTCAAGTAAACTTTTAACCCAACGAGCTTTCTGCCGCACGGTCGACATCTCACTGGAGAGGTCGGTGCAGATGCCAGATGGCGCGTTTGCCCCTGCCAAAATCTCAAGGTCAGTGTGCGACTGACAAACACCACACCCCCCTCCTTCCCTAAAAAAAAAAACCTTTCTTCTTTTCATTACAATTTGGTGCAAGAATAAGCTAACTCGGTTAAATATATTCGTCGCTATAGAGTTAATAAATTGCAATATTGATTTCGATGATCCTATAGATTTCTGCATAACAATATTATGTAATCTTTAACACAATTATTTTTACTTTTGCACTAATTTGGTTGTTTTTATATGTTCTTAGAAGTAAAACAGCCTGCAATTAGACCCTACTTATTTAAAAACATACATAAGTAAGTATAAAAACAATAAAGTATTTTTAATTCGTTCTTGGTTTTATGTTTCCAGAATTCGTGCACTGCGAAGATTTTCCATAGCCCTACAGTATGCTGCAGTGAGTCGGGTAGTCTTGAGTTGTGTGAGGTGCTATTGTGTGTATAGTGATTCCNTTTTTAATTCGTTCTTGGTTTTATGTTTCCAGAATTCGTGCACTGCGAAGATTTTCCATAGCCCTACAGTATGCTGCAGTGAGTCGGGTAGTCTTGAGTTGTGTGAGGTGCTATTGTGTGTATAGTGATTCCTGAAGGTGGAGCACAGGTTTGAATCCCACTCTTAGGTATGCTGCAGTGAGTCGGGTAGTCTTGAGTTGTGTGAGGTGCTATTGTGTGTATAGTGATTCCCGAAGTGGAGCACAGGTTTGAATCCTACTCTTAGGTATGCTGCAGTGAGTCGGGTAGTCTTGAGTAGTGTGAGGTGCTAATGTGTGTATAGTGATTCCCGAAGTGGAGCACAGGTTTGAATCCCACTCTTAGGTATGTGCAGTGAGTCGGGTAGTCTTGAGTTGTGAGAGGTTCTATTGTGTGTATAGTAATTCCCGAAGGTGGAGCACAGGTTTCAATCCCACTCTTAGGTATGCTGCAGTGAGTCAGGTAGCCTTGAGTTGTGTTAGGTGCTATTGTGTGTATTGTAATTCCCGAAGGTGGAGCACAGGTTTGAATCCCACTCTTATTTATGCCTAAGTAAGTCAGGGAGTCTTGAGTTGTGTGAGGTTCTATTGTGTGTATAGTGATTCCCGAAGGTGGAGCACAGGTTTGAATCCCACTTTTAGGTATGCTGCAGTGAGTCGGGTAGTCTTGAGTTGTGTGAGGTGCTATTGTGTGTATAGTGATTCCCGAAGTGGAGCACAGGTTTGAATCCCACTCTTAGGTATGCTGCAGTGAGTCGGGTAGTCTTGAGTTGTGTGAGGTTCTAATGTGTGTATAGTGTGATTCCCGAATGTGGAGCACATGTTTGAATCCCACTCTTAGGTAATGTGCAGTGAGTCAGGTAGTCTTGAGTTGTGTGAGGTTCTATTGTGTGTTTAGTGATTCCCGAAGGTGGAGCACAGTTTTGAATCCCAATCTTAGGTATGCTGCAGTGAGTCAGGTAGTCTTGAGTTGTGTGAGGTGCTATTGTGTGTTTAGTGATTCCCGAAGTTGGAGCACAGGTTTGAAGCCCACTCTTAGGTATGCTGCAGTGAGTCAGGTAGTTTTGTGTTGTGTGAGGTGCTATTGTGTGTATAGTGATTCCCGAAGGTGGAGCACAGGTTTTAATCCCACTTTCAGACCCATATTTCCTTAAATGTAGGCGGACTGTTATTTCCTCGCCTCGGAACTTAATCAAACTAATATCTTGGTCTACTTTAGAGTTTACAACTTCCTGTTTATTCTCCATCACGACCAGAATGTAAATGGGCATCTTCGGTACGCCCATCAGCTTAAAGACTGGTGGTACCATCGCGGAAAATTCGTGTAGTGTTTGGCTAGGCTTGCCATTGAGGTACGATCCTGTAACCAAATAAACAGTTTATTCAAATAACGTTAACGGGGAAGATGTTTACCAGCAGGGTAGATTCGTGTGTTTTATTCTCTTCGTACTTTAAGTTTTTCAAATCCAACCTTATGCGGCGAGTGTATTGCCTTGCGTGAAGTCTATCTCTGAGGTGTAGTATATCTCGCTGTGTAGAGTATTAGCATTTCTTCGCAGCATCAACATCACATCTGGCACCAGCACACACTTAAGGTACTCACCTATAGTCAGTTCATGACTTGAAGAGACTTTCTTGAAGCCCTGCTAAAGATCTACTTTGAAGCCCATTTCGTATCCTTCTGCCAAAGGGTAATCAAACATTGCCATGTGGCAGTCACATGGCAATGTTTACATGCAATGTTTACATTCCACTGTGTGTGTGTACATGTGTTCGTACATGCACGTACCCATCATAAAAGTAATGTATATATTATTAATGGATATTCCACAAGCGTAAAGTTTTTAATCTTGAGAATTTCACACAAAAGAATATGTGATGCAAGCGAAAAACATTTCGTTATATAAACCCAAAATGTGAGTATTAAAAATTAGATGTTTCGTGTGCGTGCCTTTCTCTCTCTCTCTCTCTCTCCCTCTCTCTCTCTCTCCCCTTCTCTCTCTGTGTGTGCGTGTGTATAGGTTTGATTTTGACTGGGGGAATGGGTGGGGGAGAAAAACTTTCACTTTGATTACATATTATAGACACAATACTTTGCAATGAAATGTGTCAACATTCAAGGAGTCCATCCAACAACATTAACATGGCAACGCCAATCTCTCATAAGCCCCCGGATGGCTGTGCTGTAGAGAATTTGTGCGATTCTTGTTTAACTTAATATTTTTCGTATCGGTTTTTTTATACTAATATCAGCTCTTTATTATTTGAATTTTCATAACGTATGACTTTAATTTGTGCTAACCTTCTCGTACAGATTCCTTTTGCTTT
>NQII01004611.1:172377-194003 GCA_002778355.1 Clitarchus hookeri | reverse complement strand
TGCATCGACTTGGATCCTGTTTTCGCAGACACACATCCACCCGATCGGCTACCAGAACAATTTCCATTGTTTTCGAGAGAATAAGTAACTTATTGACCAATTTCATGTAGTTTGTACACTTAACTTGAATCATTTTATTTGAGACATTCACTGAATTTTTCGTAAAACCTACCTATCTAATTTAAAAATTGACAATTGAATATTTTAATTTATTAGGACATATGCTATGAATGCCATGGCTGTAACTACAAAGATTAATTATAAAAACAGTTGCATTACATTTTTTTCCGGACCAAAAAATTGATGGTAATAAAAATCTAAGCTGCACCGGTTTTTCAAAAATATTTTCGGAAAAAATGTGCGGCTCGGAAGCAAGTAAATTTGGTATCTTGGCACGTATTTCGTTGAGTTATATACAGTCTGTTAGCTGTGTATTGAGGTTAATGTTTCAAGGTGCTGAAATTATGTATGAGATAAACTCCGTTGCAGTTCATGCAAAAGAGTCTCAGGATGCTTCTGAGAAACGTATCTAAACAGTGACTTGTTAAAAAAATATTTGCAGTATCGTTCAAGCTGCAGTCCTAAGTAATTCTGCATGCAACTTTTTTTTTATCTTGCTGGCCAGTCCTGTGGTTCCACTGAGAGTTAATGTGTGCATGTATCACTCGTAAGCACGGGAAGTGGTCAACGCTTGGTGGTGGCCGAGGTAACGTGCTTCTACCCTATACAATATACCCTATACATTATACCCTATGCTTTAGTATTAATGGTAGTGCCAGTACATACCATTATTTTGTATTGTAAACCCTTCTTTCAGTTGAGCCTCTAGTTTTCATGATTGCCCATGTGTTATTTTAGGAATGAACAAAATTACTGTGTTTTACTTCTGTTTGGATGTAAAACTAAAACCATGCAGTGCAAAGGCTGTTTTTTATTTACCGAGAACTTGGGACAAAAGTAGTTATTTAAAATATATATCTTGGGGAATTTTTCAATTTTTTATGCTGTAAGTGATTGTTTTTACAGATATTAATAACTGAGATATGAAATTCAGTCGTTTAAGCTTGTAAACCATGCATACTATATTAACATTTTTTGTACCAAAAACCAACCCCTACTGTTTACGAGAGACAAGGACAGGATTACTGGAATAAATTGAAAGATAGAATAAAAAATAAAATGTCACTTTAACAGTGACAGTAACATGAGGAATATATTTTTATTTAAAACTATGAGACACACACAGAGGAGGGTACACAGGCCATATTTGGGGAAAGACAAGATTTAGCAGTCTTCTCATCTCTGTAATTTTTGCAGATGAACACTGCATGTGTTGTGTCACCGACACCATAGGCCTAGGCAACGGTTAATTTTATAAAACTAACATTGATTTTCTCAAATTGTTCCACATCACCCAGTGTAAAAAAATAAGCAGTACACATGTGTTCCACTGGAGGCGCTGATCGCAGTGTTTCCAATTTGGATGCAGAGAGTCCGGTGTTGAAATGCAGGGTGTTCTAACAGAGTTATGGGTTTGAATGTGTATGTAGCTGCTACCTTAAACTATCCAGACAATTTGTGAAATATGATGTTGATCATATAATTCAACAAAAATAATTCTTCAATATTATTTTGTTTTACAAACTGAAGATACCACAAGGTAGGCTTATAGGGCTATTAAATTAATTAAATGTTATGATCATTTTTAATGTAATATTGTTTTCACTGTAGTTGTTTTCGTTTGGTTTGTATTGTATTAGTTATTAAATAATATAAGGCCTTTTCGGGAAAGTATGCTCACAGATTCGATGAACCCACGACTGTCGTAACGCTCTGAGGAAATAAACTATCGCCAAGGAAACAGTTCATTATAATGGAACATTAAAAATTTCTATAAACAGGCATAGGCCTATTTAAACAACGTTGCATCCACACTATTTAGCCTATTATTCATGTGCCTCCAAAATAATGTTACTGTTAACGAGACATAAAGGCCTACCTATTATCCAAGCTTTTAAGAACTTCATTCAAAATTATTTGCACCCATGTAGAGAAAAGTAGGCTCATTAGTTATGTCATTAACTTCTTGTTGTATATTGTGTTGAAAAAAGTCATGTTTGAATATGACAGGAAAAATAATTCGTCATTATTGTCTACTTGCTTGGCCAATGTGGGACGACAGATTTTCCTGTCAAAGCACTTGTAGAGCATATTAATTTTTTTAAATAATTTTATCGCTGCATTTAGGTTTTTTTTGCAATGGTGCAGTGGAAGTTCTGTGTTGTGATCTTTTTGCTCGACTAGACTAATGTGCTTCTGATGCGCTTCACTGCCTACAGCTGGGAACTGTGCGTAGAGAAATATCTCTCATAATGTGTAGGCCTACAGAGTACAATGTAAAAAAAAAACATTTTTAGTGTAGAACATAACACTGACTTCTGCAGAAAGAATTACTTGGGGGTCAGGCTAATCCCGCCATCCCAAAGATGGACTCTTTAAGTTAATGATAGACCCTCTAATTGTCTAGTGGAGTGGAGAGGTGTGGGCGGCTCGTAACAAGGGTTTTGAGAGCCAATAAGGGTGAAGCGAGGAATGCAAGGGTGGGGTAAGTGGGAGATCCCCGAGGAAACCCGCAGACCAGCGGCATCGTCCGGCACGATTCCCATGTGCCAAAGTACAGGAGCACCCCGCCAGGAATCGAACCTCGTCCATTTTGGAAGGCGAGTGGTCTAGCCACTGCACACTACGGCCCCCATCACTTTATGTAAATCGTTAGATTGGTAGTAGACAAAGGAGCAGTTGTGTTGAAAATGGCTCGTTTTGTTGAAACTGTATGAAGGAGGAAGTATTGATACGGTTAAATTGAAAATCAACTCAAGTTTCAACAAGAGATTTGTCTCGGCTCACCCCTTTTGCCAAAATTCTTCGTTTTCGCGTCATAATTTAGGATTAATAGTAATTAGTGACAATTCTTGATTATAAAAAATCTACGTTTTATGAGTTGTTTAATATTTTTGTGAGTAACGTTAATTGTGAGTTACCTTCTTGTTGGAAAAATTTGAGAACATATTATTATTTTATTAATATGTTCTCGACCTTTACAACAATCGGATAACACACAATTAAAATTACGCACAAAAATATTAAACAACTCGTAAATTGTAATATTTTCATAATCATTCATTGTCTAAAATTACTATGAATCCGAAATGATGATGCGAAATCGAAGAATTTATGCAGAAGGGGCGAAGTCGAGTATTTTAAAGAATTCGTCACATTCTTGCAGCCAACGTTTTGACCAAACACCAATTTTTATCTTTCCATCCTCTTCGCCGCGTAACAGGTGACCTAGACCGCATGCTTCTGTTTGCTGAAACACTGAAACAACAAACAAAAACTAAAGTTATTTTGTGAGCATAAAATTTATTTTTACAAAGCAAGAAACGACAGCCCAGCCATGACCTGTGTGTGATTAATTCTGGAAAGCCAGAAATCGGCCGGATTACTGTACCTACTATCAGAAATGATGTTATTTGAGGTGAGAGAAAGATCCACAAAGGAAAACAAACTTTAGGTGAAATATGTCAGCATAATCAAAACAGGCAAACTTTAAAAGTAACGGAAACTCTACTTCTCGGCAGTTGACGGGCGAAACCAAAGTAAACTTGGCAGGGTTGCCCACTGTCCAATATATTACGGGATTTTCTGCATCCCGTGACTGAAGGAATCGTCCCGTATGGACATCGGATGAGACGTCGTGTATCCCATATCTCAGAATTCTCACCATTTCCGCGACTACAGTTATGTTTACGCTACTACTCTAACTGAACGACAGAATATTAAGTAAAAATACAAAATTATGGAAAACTAGGCCTACTATTTGAAGCCACACAACTAGCTAGATGTGGATTTTTTACAGACAAGTAATGTTTTGAAGTTTTATATGTTCGAAGAAAACGCTGATGGTTTCTGCACATTACAAATAGTAAGCCTATTTAAAAACTTTTTTTTTTAACAATTGGCAACCCTACCTGAGTTTATGAATGAAGTAGTCAATACTACTACCCTCGCAACAAGGCGGACCGGGTTCGATTCCCTGTGGATATTTTTCGGGCGTGTGAAACTTGCTGAATGTTGCCCCATGCCTTGCGGGTTTCCTCGGGGTACTCCCGTGTCCCTCGGTGGTCAAGAGCTCGCTGTCAGGGGTAGACCACATCATATCAGCTCGACTAGAACTTATTTTCGATAAACATTTTTATTTCATTTTACGCAAATGAATGTTTTTTCATAATCAGTTACATGGGTTATGGCTATTATAGTTCATTCGTCCTTCCTTACAACTTTTCTGCAGCCCTGCTAAGGTTCTACTTCCAGGATATTCCTCCGCTTCATGCATACAAAGCTGAACAAAGTCTGGAATATTACACCAAAGGGACAAGGCACCACATTTGTGCGCACACACTGCGGACGTCTAATAGAATTTAACATGGTAACTATATGAGAACTATGTCTTACTAGGCATTACCCAAACACACATCCTATCTGCTTTATTCACATTAATTACAAATTACATATTTTAATTTATCAATTATATATGAGTAAAAGTTTAATTTAATCTAACGTAAGTGTAAAACGCTTGTGATGCATGACGTATTGAGGAAACACACATCGTATATGGGGGCGATTTTTCAAAGTTTTAAAGTGTGAAGATCCCGTGAACAGACTATGCAATGCAATAACTTCAAGTACACTGTCGTTTACGAAAACTTACCCCGGTTAACCGGGTTAGGGTAAAACTTTTACTCTGCCCGTTCGATAACTTGCCCGATCAAAGTTAACCCGCGTTCGGTAAGTCTACAGAGTTAACTCAGTCGCTTACTCGATCAACTCTGGGATAACACTGCTCGAGACCAGGGTAATCTGGATATAGCAGACGACACTTGTGGAAAGGAGCGAAAAAAGTAAACGTCAAAATGTAAGCTTTGTAGTTTTACAAACAAGTATCACATGTCCTTGTAAACAACGTTCGGAATATGCAAAACAATGGATAAAAATAATAATAATAAACTCTACACACATGTAGAAAAGATCAAAGACACCATTCGTAGGAGAAGTATTGTTTTCTATTGCCCGTATTAATCCTACAAGGCTGAGCAATAGGATCTTTAATTACTTTTCCAGCAAAAAAACTAAAGAGGGATAGCACAGGAGGACATCCAGAAACGTATTCCGCTCAAGAAGAAACTCAAAGAGCACCGTGGTTTCCAAGAAAAGCCGAAACTGAAAACTGGCAAAACATGGACTGAAGCGAGGAAGGAACAGCATATGATACGAATGCGGGAATACTGGGTGGAAGCTAAAGCCCAGGCTCCAGGGAAAGGAAAAAGGACAGTTGAAATAGCGTGGTCCGTAGATGGCTAATAAAAAAAAAAATGTGTTTTTTAATGGAAGAGGAAATGATAGGCGTGTTTCAAGTCGCAATGACTGACGAAGAACGCAGTGCCGTGGATAGAGGTATGCAATAAATGCTTTATGCAGGTTTATTGTTTATGTANAAATGACTGACGAAGAACGCAGTGCCGTGGATAGAGGTATGCAATAAATGCTTTATGCAGGTTTATTGTTTATGTAGAACGATAACATTGAAACAAAAATTTCTCGTCTTCTTCATCGTCTATCAAAACATTTAACAAATACACTAAATTTTAATTTTTGGGTCTATTTTGAATTCCCGCCGTCTTAAAGCCGTGATTGCTTTAAGTCGTTTAATAACAACCCAGTTAGCCGCCAGTGATCGCGTAAACCTGGTCGTGTGGCGAGTTAACTCTACCAGGGGTTATTTTTCGAAGTGCCTAGAGAGGGTGCGGTAGGCGTCGGCTTACGGCGATACTCCGAGGGGTTGGGTGGGCGTGAAGTTAGCGAGGAACAAATGTTGGGTGTGACTCAGGCAATGCCCTGACTGGGTTCGCGAGACCCCTCTCTCGCGGCATATCAGTCCGCGTGGTCGTAAGCAAGTGGTTGTCGCTTAGAGGTGGATCGTCACAGCTGTTTCCCTGTGCCTATCCCAAACTGATACCTGCTACAGAGTCGTATCTGATGATTTCGATATCAGAACACAGAGACTAAAGGTGAGGTAGACCGATTATTCGTCTTCTGCGCGTGTACCCAACGTTGACCCACCCCAAAGGAACACGACTGTCACATGTTCAACAGTGATGAACGCGTTTGTTTGTTTGAAATTTTAAAAGACGTCCACTTTTATATGAATGAAAAAGTAAATACTTTTATCGGTTTGAATTTAATCAAACTGCATTAAAAATTGATTAGGAAAAGTGCACATANAATGAAAAAGTAAATACTTTTATCGGTTTGAATTTAATCAAACTGCATTAAAAATTGATTAGGAAAAGTGCACATAGATCTTAAGTTACTTTTTTACTCATCGGTAGGGACCGGAAAAAATTCGCTGTTTCAATGATCTGCCGGCTAGACTCTGCAGTACAGTCTACAGTATATTGGTTGTCTGCTGTCACAGTGGAAGGCGGCGATTGGGCCGGCGTTCTCCAGGAGGTGTCAAAACACCATGCGCACCAATAGCTTAAAGTTATATCAACACACGTGTTTTGAATTATAGCACGTCTCGAAATGAATAAGCGAATTTTTCAGGTCTCTTACTCGTCAGTGTTCTAACTTCAAATCCGATCCACGCCGTTTTTCGCTAGACGTGTTGGGAGAAAAGCAGCGAAGTGCAGGGACACGGGGACTGATTGCGCGGGGCAAGCGATATCGCGTCTACCTCGTGTTTAGTTTTATCTATCAGATACAGGAATTCCCGAGTACCTCGCTGCCATTCGCCAGTCTCTCGCGCGGCCTTGCCCGCGCGTGTTGCCAGGTGCACGAGAGCAGGCGGACCGTATTACGGGAGACGCCTCGGCCTCTTCACAAAAACATATTACGCTCCGCGTTACAGGCCCAGCGCGTATTTTTGTTTAGCGTACACGTGTGGTACCTGTCACAGTGAAATAAAGGATGGATGCGAACAAGGGCAGATGAAAAGACTTATCTGTGCGTACATTTTTTACAGAGGATAATGAACTTACTATAACACGCGATTTTTGAACTAAAAGAATGAATGATTATTAATACGTAATTTTTACGGTTAACAGATTCAACATTATTTTTAACATAATTAATTTTATTTTGTGGCGAGATTTATTTATTGGTTTGAAGTCCGTAATATTTATAATTTTTTTTAACAGTATTTTTATTTTGTGCGCATATTTATTTATTTATATTTTTACCGTTGTGTGCGTGTACTTACAACGCCATATGACTATGCATTTCTGAACGTTGGGGCAGTTTTTTTTAAGTGGCAGTACATAAGAATTTTAATCGTAACCCTCATGATTGGTCAGTGTTTATAGAACATTCTTATCTTAAGTTTTCAACGAAGAAGACGGACATATTGTTAGGCGACGTCAGGCAGCCAGCCCAGGTGGGCTGTGCACGAGGTGTTAAATATAGATTTTTCATAGGGAAGTCAGAGTTGGCACCCCTGAAAGTGCAGGCCCTCCACCAGAGACGAAGACGCGAGGAGTTATAAGCTATAAGCAGGCCTGTATTAGCCCCCTCCGCGTAGCTTTCAGACAGGTTAGCTGGAACTCGTGAGACGTCCGTTAAGGTGCCATTGAACTGTATGCTAGCGCCGTAAGCCGTGTGCTTACATATAGGGAAGACGTCACCCAGGGAGAGATGCCCCGTCGGCGTACCTGAGCATCGGGAACTTAAAGATCAAATAAATTCCACGTTTGAACACTAATTCCAGCTAAGAAATTCCAAATAAAGTTTTTCACCTAACACCGCCAGTACTATCTTCTAGAACATTTTCTCACGCCGCCATGTTGTTTTTCGTACGTACACGACTTTCTCGACATTTACTACGGCAAACCTAAACTGAATCCTTACTCTGCCGCTAGCTGATTGCAAACGTTTTATTTAAAGTAATTATTATTGAAGGAACATTTAAGATTTTGGCCGTGATTTCTGGACATTTTCAATCATTTTAATTCTTAACCCTCACGAGGGCACTAGTGTTTCGAAGGCCACTACCCTAAGCAGAAATACTTCAATTAAATGGTTAATATTTTCGGAGCCACAAATAATCTTTTAATTTGTATTGCCATCTGGGTGAAGTATTTTGTTTTTCTGGGACAAGTTAAGTTATTCTGAGTACAATTAAACCTCCAGACATTTTTTTTGAAAAACAGTAGCCCTGTTGTCATTTCGTAGTAGTAGCAAGTTTTTCTCCTAGTGTTCCAGTTTGTGTACGTGTTTATTCTGTCCCGAAGTATTTCACTACCAGACTGCAGTGTTGCTGGGTGTACAAATGGTACACTTTACTTCAGATTGGTGAGATCAAGTGCGTGTGTATTCCTACTTACAGCCTGGACGAAGCCGCCGGGCAAGAGTAACTCGCCAGACCGCCTTCAGTCGTCACTAAGGGGAATCTAATTTACAGTTGTCACACTGTTTTGTGTTATCGAGGAGTTACAGGGGCAACTATTCTGGTTTTCAATAAGCTCACTAATTTAGTACTCGGTTTGAACGATCGTGGATGCGCAGCTAGAGTTGGCACTCTACCCAGAAAATTCGTTACACCTACTACAGCTGTCGCAACGCCATCCTCGTGTACACAGAGGGGTGCAGGAACCCTTTTCTCCCTCAGTTTATTATTTTGCTTTACGTTAAGTGTTTCGTATTGTTGTGTACGACGTGTACGAGTCGGTCGTGTCATATTTATACGCTTTACGTTTCATTACGTTTTAGACTAGCATTTAACATTACAATACTCAATTTGTATTAGACTGGTGCCCAACGTTACGGTGGTACGCTACTCTTTACTTCACGTTACACAACGTTACATTCGGTTTATTGCTATGTGCAAATTGTTTAAAAGTAGCCTAAACTTAGTTATAAATTATCCTCTTCTATTTTTTTTTTTAAGGAACAACTGTGGAGTTGCCAAATATAAACCAAGAAATATAATTTTAACTTAACCTCACATTTTTAATATAATTACAATTGTACTCGAGCTACACGGAACAGCAGACGTAACACATTGGCGAAAGTTAAACTGATACCAAAATGTATCTGATAGTTCGGCAGTGCACTCGTATACAGTACCTGCTACAAATGTGTTTGAGATATAAAGTGTTGAGGTTGAGTTGAGAGATTTGGGCGGCTCTTAACGACGAGGTCTTGAGAGTCTGTGCGGGTGAAAGGAGGTGAGAATGGAGCATCGCCGGAATGCAAGGGCGGGGGAAACAGAATTTCCCCGAGAAAACACGCCGACAAACGTCATCGTCCGGCACGATTCCCACTTGCAAGAATCCGGGAGTGACCCGGGCGGGGATTGAATCCATTTGCCTTAGTGGAGCGCTAGCAGGCTAACCGCTTAGCTAGTATTTCAAATGCGGTCGCCATTTTGCGGTAATTTTGTCTGTTTATGGGTGTTGAATACCAAAATAATAATAATTTTATTATTGTACCAACCATTGTTTAACTTCTACGCATTGTATGCGATGACATTTTTCTAAAATAAAAAAATAAAAAAAATACACTTGTGATTTTTGAATAATTTGATGTCAAATACAAAATTTTTATGTTTTGCTGCAGCCATAATAACCAATACTAACCGAGTTTTACAAATGAAAAAAATATTACATTGTAAACTAATGGTGTGGGCTACTTCGTGGCATATTTAATCACCAAATAATAGTTCATACATTTTTACAAAAGTGTCACCAAATAAAATATATATATATACATGTACATATTTAACACACTTGTTACGTGTATGGCTCGTCCAACAGTCATCGAACCACAATGAATGGCAAGTTTTGGTCAGTGAACAACTTTGTCACTAACTATTCTCTAAAAATTACCATTTATGCGTAGGTCATTTTGTACTGGATTGCACCGATTTATTCCATATGAATATATATAGCCTGTAATAGTATAGCAAATAGTTCAACAGGTTAGACACCAAAATACCACATTCACTCTTATATTTATATTATTTTATTAGGATCACATACAGAACTGCATTTCACTGCACTCATTTAGTAACATAAAATTTTGTAAAAGAGTAATTAAATTACTTTTTTTCTCGTTTATATGTTTTACTTACCTAAACGTAACATCTAGACGTTGTTCAGGTGGAACTGCTTTTCCGAAACTTGTTCCTTGTTTGTGTAGTTGTAATATTTGCATTAACTTAAAACATTAATCACTAGACATTCGGAAATACTGAAGGAAAAAAAAAAAAAAAAAAAAATTTTTTGTCCTGAAGCAAATGGGGGAAAAAATTAGCGAATTCGCAATACTCGCCTCTCTTGCACAAGATATCTGAATCCAAAATCTTGGCAATAGTTTCTATTTCTCTCGACACGCATCTGCAATCATAATATTTTCTTCGTCGGAAGAACTGCTCATTTTTATACAGAGTGGTCCTGAACTACAGATACAAACGCTGTGAGGTGCTTCCCTATGCAAAATGGGATATTAAACATTATACCAACTAGGTAGTACAGTAACTCGCAAAGATGGTAACACCCCTTGCAATTCGATATGTCAAACGGTGTTAACTGAAAATAATAAAACCTGCATGAGACGGAAGAGCAATTCTGTGCATGATGTTTTCTTTAACAAAGACCTGAAACCTGCAAACAGCTGTGGAGTACTATTATCTCCGAGTTGTGCAGNGTGCATGATGTTTTCTTTAACAAAGACCTGAAACCTGCAAACAGCTGTGGAGTACTATTATCTCCGAGTTGTGCAGCACTTTCATCCTCGTAAAGTGAGAAAACAGGGAGTGGTACGTTAGTATCCTGCCAACGTGTGTGTAATCCCTGGGTATTTCATTAAGACGTCATAATCATATGTAGGTAAAGTACGTTAATGCACAAATAACGTTACCCTGATGTAACACTCTCAGGCGGAACCGTTAGCAAGACAACAGGCAAAGTTTGTAAAGGTGCGCTAGGTTGCCTGCGAGGTACGCAACCAGCGTTGCAAGGTTGGTGGTACTACGTGACCAGACAGTTGCGCGCGCAGCTGAGAGTTGGCTCCACCAGAGTGTGTTACAGGGTGGCATTGCACTGTTGGTTCGCAACACGGAGAGAGAGAGAGAACACGTGCGCAGAAACGGCGGATGTGCGTCTCGTGCGTGGTGCCGCGGGTGGTAACGGAAGTGCGTCACGACGTCTGCACGGCCAGACCTTTCCAAACAGACGCCGTACGGGTCGTCGGATGTTCGCGTCTGCGGACAGACGGTGGCGCGAGACCGGGACATTTACAAACGACTACAACTATTTACCTCACTTAGCCTATCGGCCTTCCGAGGATTCCATTCTAGNGAGACCGGGACATTTACAAACGACTACAACTATTTACCTCACTTAGCCTATCGGCCTTCCGAGGATTCCATTCTAGAGTTTTAAGTTTTGTTTTAAACTTATATTACAGGACAGGTTTGGTGACAGGGAAGAATGGGTAATTGAATAAACAATACATGTACATTCGTATCCATACATATAAATCGACCCCTGTACCTGCACATAAATACGTGTATACACACAAGCATCTCGGGACATTTACAGCGAGCAGGTATGACACCGGCGCGATACGCAACGTACGGACACAGCCAGGTTCGAGGAGGAACTGTTGGGAACGCATCGCCGACTCGCCCCGTCAAGTAGCACAGGTGGAATCGCTCGCACAATGCACGTGGGCCACCAAAGTGTGTTGAGGATTCAGTCACGAACAACAGCTACACCCGTGTCATCGTAAAAAGGTGCAAGCTTTACACCCAGCTGATTTCCAGCCACGTGTCGATTTCGCTCGCTGGTTTCTGCATCACTTCGCAGACGAACCTGGCTTTCCTCGCTACATTCTGTGGACAGACGAGGCCGTTTGTTCTCGACAGTTGAAACAGTCACGTTTGGAGCGACGTAAACCCACACGCAATGGTTGAACACCGCCATCAAGTGACGTTTGCTGTTAACGTCTGGGCCGGCATTGTCGGCGACAACCTTATTGGACCGTAATTCTTGCCGCCACTTTAGACTGGCCACCTTCATCGAGAGCGTTTAGAGGACACACTGCCCGTTATGTTGGAGGACGCGGATTTACACACGCGCCAGCGAATGTGACACCAACACGACGGAGTCCCTGCACACTTCAGTTTGGAAGCCCCGTCACCACCTTACCTGCCACATTTGGTGAGCGTTGGATAGGCAGAGCGTGTAACCAGTGAGGTGGCCACCACGCTCCCCAGACCCGATGCCGCCTGATTTATTTCCGTAGGGTTAATATCAAGACATTGGCATACGAGACCCAGGGCACGCTCTCGTGCAGTTACCTTCTCCGGTCTTCCCCTTTGAATCGCAACTACCCGCAGAGCCTGTACTGTTCGAACACGCTGACCTGCCACCATTACCTGCAATCACACCCAGCAGTCAAGCAGTGTTCGCAAGACCTGCCTTGCAACGCGGGTTGCGTACCTGGCAGGCAACCAGGTGCACCCTTACAAACTTTGTCTGTCGTCTCGAACACTGTTCGCCTGAGAGAGTTGCAGCAAGGTAACGTGTTTCCTGTGCAGTAACATATGTTTATGACGTACTTACAAAATATCCTAGGGTTACACGCACATTGGCAGGATAATAACATACCACCCCCATAATTTCTCAATGCAGGGGATGATAGTACTTCACAACTGTTCGCGGGTCTCAGGTATTTGTTAAAGAAAACGTTATTCACAAAATGGCTCTTTCAGCTCATTTTAGGTTTCATTATTTTCCGGTAGATTTCAAGGTGGGCTACCTCCCTTGCGAGTTACTGTACGACATATTTCGTAGAATGTTTTCTGTCCCGTTTTGCGTAGGGAATCACTTCACAGCGCAGTGTTCTTGTGTCGTGAGCTATGTACTAACTAACGGGTAGGGAGTAGGACTGAAAAGAGGACGACGTGGTCCGAACAGGTGCATGGACGGAGACTTGTTCCGTTACGAGCCGACCGGTGCCGAATCGAGCCGAGCCGAGCCGAGCCGAGCCGAGCGGAACAAGTGCGCTCCCCTTCTTTACGTGCCTATGTTTTTTGATCGTGAACCCACCATAGGAGGAAGCGGAAAGTTGCTGTATTTTCTGTTTATGCATTTCGCGACGTGTTTTTTTAACTAAGTGCTCGAGGGAAGAGCAATACCGGTAATAGAAAAAAGTAAAATTTTGGCATAAAATAAAGAAAAGTATCAGTTTTTTTACAAGTGGATGCAATGGAAGTGAAACTGAGGGTACAGTGTGCAAAACTTACGTTACTATAGGATGCAAAGGTGCTGGCTTATTTTATAAAGATTTATTCAGATATAACTGATTTTTAATTAAAATAAGCCAGTTAATTAAACGATCGAAACTACACGACGTACGGGATCCAATCAATTAAAATTTTGATTAATGCAATTTATCTGTATCGTGCATTTTTTAAAAATAAGAGTCAGGCATGTTAAACTCATCATTGAGGTGAGTTATTATTTCACTTCTTTTGCAGGAAATTTAGTGGGATTCAGTTAACTGACATAAGTGTAAGTACTCTAGCTGAGAATTGTATATCTACTAAACAATTTAATAAATGTCAACCAAATTTGGCAATTTAGTAGTCTGACAGCATCTACCGCGAATATTAAATGTGTTAATCAAAACCTTTTTTGTCTGACACTTATTTGTAAAATTGTGCTTTTAATGACACGAAAACTCTTACACCATATCTCGAGAACCACACAATAAAATACCTTCAAATGTTGACATACAAATAGTGCTAGCGTAGGCCTATACAACCCTAAAACATAAATTTTCTATATGAATCAATAATTTCTTTTAGATGGTAGGGATATAAATGTTTACGTTGGCATGTCAAACAACACTTAATCAAATGTAGTCAACCCAAACTTGGTACGCTGGCAGTATCTATATTTTGATCCTAAAATACAGTCATTCACAGCCTATTTTTCGGACTGTTAACTGAAGTAATAACGTTTTTGGGCCGTATCTCCGAAACTATCGAAAGGAGTGCTGCCAAGTTTAGCACACGAGCAAAGTTATGGCAGGACACTAACATTATATGCGATTTCAGTGTATCAGGCACATACTTTCAAAATAGTAACCAAAGACATACGTTCATATGCTTCTCTTCTCGCCTGTAGGTCAATATATCGGTCCTCTGTCGCCATGGTTGCTCGTGGACAACCGATACTAAACCTGCGTACATCTGTTCTTGTTCGAAATGCCATCCAAGCTCGTTCCCCCCTCTAATCTACACTAATTCTAAGTGTTAGATGCACGTCCGAGGTAGGGACGGGAGCCAAGTGCGTCTCAGGGCTGAGCCCCACACGCCTACAGGGGAGGGGATTCATGCAAGGGTGAATGCATCGCGGCAGGGAAGGAAGCCATGGCCGCGTTTGGGGCCATGGCTACCTCCCTAGGTATACCTATAGTTAACCTATAACTAAGAAGGGAAAGGGAAAACCTGCATAGGCACGGTTCGAAATTATTGTATGCATTAATAGAAGATGCTACAGGGGGCAGCTAGGTGGGAACCGCCCAAGCAGGTGACGCGATACTGTGGGCGATCTCGGAACTCCTCGGCTCAGGCATTGAGCAGAGATATACACGAGTGTGGCCATGGGATAGGAAAAAGTCTGACCAGTTTTGTTGTTAGTTCTTGGACTGATTGAGAGGAGCGCTAGTGTTCTCGACTGGGAGGTAGCAGTCGAAATACCTCGCCACCCGTGCGGTGTTGCCAGTACCACAGCCGGCAAAAGTAGATCATCGCCCTGGCCTTGGCTCACCCACGTGTCCGTTCACGTTCTGCTAAAGGCGAGCCTGTCTCACGCGAGTTATCATGTTTCGTTGCAGTTGTGAATACCCAACTCATTATTTACTAGTGGCGACCATGGCATGTGTTTCGTTTACGTCATAGCATTCTGTATTTGCTGAAATTTTCCATACTATATACTACAATTTGGTTTTATTTACCTCAGAGATAATGAATTATCAAAAATATAAAATGGTAATTGTTTTTTATTCTAATTAATTTTTTTACTATAGTTAGGTGTTCATGATAAAATACGAGTACTGTTAACACTTACCGTTGCAAGTGTGATATTAATCATAAATGATCACATACATCATAGCAGTGTTTTCATTCCGTTCTTATGTGAAAGGATATTGACAGGACTTGATTGTTCACCAGTCGAGAAATATATGTTAGACGCACGAAGGTCTGCAATCTGACTCAGTGTTTACAGTTTGGGGTTGTGATCTACTACAAAGGTGACTGTTCATACAAATAATCAGTACGTTAAATTTGTCGATTCAAGTGTCACTGAGACTGTGTCCGGACCTAGGAATGCACTTATGTAGATAAGCATACTCCACTCGGCTCGATACTTGACACATTCCGACAGGCGTCTTTATTTGCATCCGTTACAGCAACTAGCCAGCTGATAAGATTCTGAACAAGCATTCTGACGGAAAACAAATACTGAATATGTGCTGGAACGTAGGCGCATATATTTAAAATTATCAACCCATTAAGAGCTGTAACTGAAATGCACATGACAATGAAAGTGTTGCTATTAATCAATCACAAACATTTTTTCAAGAAAGGAATGAATAAGTATTTGACGAAGTAAATTCAGTTATCTATAATTTATTATTGCAAGTTCTATAAACTAGACGTAAATGTTATTGTAACACTAATAATGCAATGAATAAAAATCAATTTCCTAATTTTGATATAACGTTTACACGTATCCATGGCTTGCCTTGTAAAAAATTGGCAGTGTTCTCACTGCCCTGCATATTATCTTTAACTGGTTATGTTGAATTTGGCTCGTCTAGAACATTAAAGGCTAAAGAGTGTACATTGTTAAGAATATTTCTCGTGTGGGTTTTTTTTGAAATTTCATGCCTCCATGCCACTTTTTAGAAAAATTATTATTACTAATAACAATTATGAACTACACCNGCCATGGCCGCGTTTGGGGCCATGGCTACCTCCCTAGGTATACCTATAGTTAACCTATAACTAAGAAGGGAAAGGGGAAAACCTGCATAGGCACGGTTCGAAATTATTGTATGCATTAATAGAAGATGCTACAGGGGGCAGCTAGGTGGGAACCGCCCAAGCAGGTGACGCGATACTGTGGGCGATCTCGGAACTCCTCGGCTCAGGCATTGAGCAGAGATATACACTAGAGTGGCCATGGGATAGGAAAAAGTCTGGCCAGTTTTGTTGTTAGTTCTTGGGCTGATTGAGAGGAGCGCTAGTGGTCTCGACTTGGCGGTAATACCTCGCCACCCGTGCGGTGTTGCCAGTGCCACAGCCGGCAAAAGTAGGNTGGCGGTAATACCTCGCCACCCGTGCGGTGTTGCCAGTGCCACAGCCGGCAAAAGTAGGTCATCGCCCTGGCCTTGGCTCACCCACGTGTCCGTTCACGTTCTGCTAAAGGCGAGCCTGTCTCACGCGAGTTATCAGGTTTCGTTGCAGCTGTGAATACCCAACTCATGGTTTACTAGTGACGACCATGGCATGTGTTTCGTTTACGTCATAGCATTCTGTAGTTGCTGAAATTTTCCATACTATATACTACAATTTGGTTTTATTTACCTCCGAGATAATGAATTATCAAAAATATAAAATGGTAATTGTTTTTTATTCTAATTAATTTTTTACTATAGTTAGGTGTTCATGATAAAATACGAGTACTGTTAACACTTACCGTTGCAAGTGTGATGTTAATCATAAATGATCACATACATCATAGCAGTGTTTTCATTCCGTTCTTATGTGAAAGGATATTGACAGGACTTGATTGTTCACCAGTCGAGAAATATATGTTAGACGCACGAAGATCTGCAATCTGACTCAGTGTTTACAGTTTGGGGTTGTGATCTACTTCAAAGGTGACTGTTCATACAAATAATCAGTACGTTAAATTTGTCGATTCAAGTGTCACTGAGACTGTGTCCGGACCTAGGAATGCACTTATGTAGATAAGCATACTCCACTCGGCTCGATACTTGAAACATTCCGACAGGCATCTTTATTTGCATCCGTTACAGCAACTAGCCAGCTGATAAGATTCTGAACAAGCATTCTGACGGAAAACAAATACTGAATATGTGCTGGAATGTAGACGCCTATATTTAAAATTATCAGCCCATTAAGAGCTGTAGCTGAAAAGCACATGCCAATGAAAGTGTTGCTATTAATCAATCACAAACATTTTTTCAAGAAAGGAATGAATAAGTATTTGACGAAGTAAATTCAGTTATCTATAATTTATTATTGCAAGTTCTATAAACTAGACGTAAATGTTATTGTAACACTAATAATGCAATGAATAAAAATTAATTTCCGAATTTTGATATAACGTTTACACGTATCCATGGCTTGCCTTGTAAAAAATTGGCAGTGTTCTCATTCCCCTGCATATAAACTTTAACTGGTTATGTTGAACTTGGCTCGTCTAGAACATTAAAGGCTAAAGAGTGTACATTGTTAAAAATATTTCTCGTGTGGTCTTTTTTTGAAATTTCATGCCTCCATGCCACTTTTTAGAAAAATTATTATTACTAATAACAATTATGAACTACACCNCTTTTTTTGAAATTTCATGCCTCCATGCCACTTTTTAGAAAAATTATTATTACTAATAACAATTATGAACTACACCTTGATCGCTTTTCAGAATAGTAGCCTATGGGCTGTAAGGGTGCGAGACGTACACACATTCGTTTCCCCATGTATGTGCGTATGTCATTTCCCGAGACATGTGCAACATTTACGTACTTAGACGAACGCGAACGCTGTACGAGTGCGCATCTCATTAACCAGAAAACCTCACGCATACTGCGGGAAAAGGACATTGACGATCACGTATAAGGCTCAACTCTAACAGATGTTTGTTTTAAAGCGACAAAACGATTTCCTTCTCTGTAAGATCCATGTTGACAATAATGATGTTGTTTTAGCGGTTATTGTCAAAGAAGCTGACAGCTTTGTGTGTCTGCAGTTACACAAGAGTAACACAGTACACCATTTTGCATTCTGCACTGCAACCTCGAACTCTTTTAACAGTGCGAAAAAGTTGACTCTGAAAACTAGACATAACAAAGAGAGAGTCGCAATATTATACTTCAGACTACATGGCAAAATATAACTACAGTGGCGAGCAGTTACCTGGGCGTGCGAGCTCCCTAGCCCTGTCTTGAGGGGTGTCCAGTACATACAGGTCAGGTCATTCATTGGCTGTGTGAGAAANCGTGCGAGCTCCCTAGCCCTGTCTTGAGGGGTGTCCAGTACATACAGGTCAGGTCATTCATTGGCTGTGTGAGAAATGTCGCGCGCCGACCGTATACTAGCAGGACGGAAAACATTCGCTGCACAACCAGGGCCGGACTTAGAGAGACCCAGGGCCCTTAGGCAATTGCAGAGCCCGGGGCCCCCTTATTTTGGTAATTTAACAAAATAAGCTATTTCATTTTATATTTGATTTTGTTACAGTAATAATCAATAGCACTGTCTTCTTGTCCTGTGTCCTCTATTAATTTAGTTACTGTTGTATATTTCTACTTTCCTAATTGATTTTCATGATAAATAAAATAAAAATAAAACAGTTTGTCCCCAGNCGTGCGTTACTACGCACACAGGTAGTGAGCCATACTGCAAAATAGTTAACAATGAAGCACCCAAACTTTCTAAAAATCCACGTAAATATTTCAAGTAAATTCTGCACGTAGACTCGTAAAATGGGATTCAACAAAAAGTATTTATTCAGTTTCTTTTGTCTTTCGTTTTTAGTATATAACGAGTATACGTGCGCGTTAACTACATGCAGAGATTATGATTGTAATGAATCTCCAGAAAGTATGTAATGAATAAATAATGTGTGCAATAAAATACATATAATTTCCAGCTAAACTACATCACCAAATTATCTGCAATCTAAAATATGTAAATATTAATGATCATGACAAGTTGATAGCAAGATCTACAAAGTGCTGTTGTTGACTGATTATATCATACAATTCCTGACAGATGGCTTCGCCAGTGACGTCAACCGCCTGGTGCATGCTGGGAGAATCTGCTGATTTTGCACAAACCAGCTCCTCTCCCATAAATTTCGTCTATCGGAATGCACAAGGTATGATTTGTAATTAGAATNCCTCTCCCATAAATTTCGTCTATCGGAATGCACAAGGTATGATTTGTAATTAGAATCGAAAGAGTATTAAGCTGTTACACAAGCAAAAGATGCTTGAATTAGCGTATTTTATAAACCCGTAATTGGTCGCGTATGAGCATTTCTTTCACACAAAAAATTGCATAAGCTAACAAACAATCTGGTTGCCAGGAATTATGCATCATCGACCTTAAGACAGGTTTTTATTTACTGATGTGCACAGTTTGTTAGCATTTTTTTTTTCCATCGGGCGACCATTCGGGTTCATTAAAACTGAAGCAGACACATGTGAATATTATCATTGATACTGGTAGTGATACTGATGAAATAAAACTTGNCGTGCGAGCTCCCTAGCCCTGTCTTGAGGGGTGTCCAGTACATACAGGTCAGGTCATTCATTGGCTGTGTGAGAAACGTCGCGCGCCGACCGTATACTAGCAGGACGGAAAACATTCGCTGCACAACCAGGGCCGGACTTAAAGAGACCCAGGGCCCTTAGGCAATTGCAGAGCCCGGGGCCCCCTTTTTTTGGTAATTTAACAAAATAAGCTATTTCATTTTATATTTGATTTTGCTACAGTAATAATCAATAGCACTGTCTTCTTGTCCTGTGTCCTCTATTAATTTAATTACTGTTGTATATTTCTACTTTACTAATTGATTTTCATGATAAATAAAAAAATAAAACAGTTTGTCCCCTGGCCAGCCCCCCTCCCCCCTCCGAGGCTAGTGCCCTAGGCAGGTGCCTTGTTCGCCTAGGCGGAAGTCCGGCACTGTGCACAACCCTAGATCAAAAGTTTGAAAATTTCACGTTATAACAATAACGTGCGTTACTACGCACACAGGTAGTGAGCCATACTGCAAAATAGTTAACAATGAAGCACCCAAACTTTCTAAAAANCGTGCGTTACTACGCACACAGGTAGTGAGCCATACTGCAAAATAGTTAACAATGAAGCACCCAAACTTTCTAAAAAGCCACGTAAATATTTCAAGTAAATTCTGCACGTAGACTCGTAAAATAGGATTCAACAAAAAGTATTTATTCAGTTTTTTTTTGTCTTTCGTTTTTAGTATATAACGAGTATACGTGCGCGTTAACTACATGCTGAGATTATGATTGTAATGAATCTCCAGAAAGTATGTAATGAATAAATAATGTGTGCAATAAAATACATATAATTTCCAGCTAAACTACATTACCAAATTATCTGCAATATAAAATATGTAAATATTAATGATCATGACAAGTTGATAGCAAGATCTACAAAGTGCTGTTGTTGACTGATTATATCATACAATTCCTGACAGATGGCTTCGCCAGTGACGTCAACCGCCTGGTGCATGCTGGGAGAATCTGCTGATTTTGCACAAACCAGCTCATCTCCCATAAATTTCGTCTATCGGAATGCACAAGGTATGATTTGTAATTAGAATCGAAAGAGTATTAAGCTGTTACACAAGCAAAAGATGCTTGAATTAGCGTATTTTATAAACCCGTAATTGGTCGTGTATGAGCATTTCTTTCACACAAAAAATTGCATAAGCTAACAAACAAGCTGGTTGCCAGGAATTATGCATCATCGACCTTAAGACAGGTTTTTATTGACTGATGTGCACAGTTTGTTAGCATTTTTTTTTTCCATCGGGCGACCATTCGCGTTCATTAAAACTGAAGCAGACACATGTGAATATTATCATTGATACTGGTAGTGATACTGATGAAATAAAACTTGTGGTAATTTATAGTTTAAGTATTTAGTTTATTATAATAATATAACAACAGTTCAGCGAGCAGTCGGAAGAACATTAACAACAAAACAAAAAACACATAGAGGTGACGGTGTTAGTGTCGCCGCCATAGATAATATAATTGCGTTTATGTCACACTCCAACATCCTCCCTTGGACATAAACCCATTCTGGTTGAGCAGTAATCAAGCTTCAGTTGAGGTGTCCCTTTAGTCAGCGCGTCGGCCACCATCTCATTTGTCTGAACGTACTTGATGACTATCTTCTTCAATTGTACTTTGTCACGTACAAAGTGATGACGTATGTCGATATGCTTGGTCCTGGAATGATAGTTTTCAGAACCTGAAAGTTTAATCGCGCTTTGGTTATCACAGAAAACAATAACAGGTATAGCGGCTAAGTGTGGCCATATTTCCTCCTGCAATTGTCTGAGCCACATAGCCTCTTGAGTGCAGCTGGAAAGAGACATGTATTCAGCCTCGGTAGTGGACAACGCAACAGTTTGTTGCCGACGTGAGTTCCACGTAATTGCGCCACCCTGAAATATAAATACATAGCCGGTACATGATCTTCT
>NQII01004611.1:136001-161896 GCA_002778355.1 Clitarchus hookeri | reverse complement strand
GTGTTGCCTACACGATATTAGGTAGGTGTACCAGTTTTTTTTCTGGCTCTTCAGTGTAGTTTCGCATTACATTACAAGGAAAATAAATTTTTCCCGAGTTCAATGCTTATTTGTCAAACGGGTCTTTGATGTAGGTACAATATCTGAATAAGTAGTAATTATTAACGATTTTGACAGTCCCTGTTTCGTGTCCCGAAAGGTTTTCAACGGTAATGCTTACATGTATAATCGTAATACAATATTTTGAATCAAATGTTGGTAAGGAGCGTCCCGCAAAATTATCGCCGTAAATTATTAGTTGAAGGGCTACCAATCGACCATTTTAATACTTAGAGCGATGTTGCTAAGCAATCCTAGTTGGCGGCTAAGATATTTATTCAAGGCACCTTATTGGAAGCAAAGACCGCGAAAGCGGTGGCGTGGTAGCGACACAGCGGACTTTCATTCAGGAGAACGCAGGTTCGATTACTAGTCTGACCTCCCTTATTTCGGTTTTCAATTTATTTTTACAAAACCACTCCACATTTTAATATTTAATAATTGAGAATTGCGCTATTAAAATCAGTAAACAGTGCCGGACTTATTAACCACTTCAGTCAATTAAACTGACTAATTAGTGAAGAAATGACAATCTTCCTTCACTTATTGATTCAGTGACATTTTCCACTGATTCATCAACTATTTTATTCGCACTTTTTTCCGGTGATTTGTTTTTGGCTGATGGTTAAGTTGAACACTGTGAATAACATGAAATAACAACGCCTTAACTAATGAAACCCATTAAATATATTTTACGAAGCAACATGGCCATGCAGTCTTTCATTTCGTTTTTACGTTTTTCGTCTCGTTTTCACGCAATAATCATAGCGCTCTGTTTGAAAGTTTAAATTGCGTTCAATGTGGCGAAGTGGGTGCATACGCACGTACTATTTGTTCAAACAATTCTGAGGTTACCAATTAAACTGAAAACGAAAAGAAAGGAAATACAACCTTAGGCTACATGTTTTCGGCAAAGAATACATTAATATTATCCACAGTACAGTAAATGTTGGCATGGTAACTCTATTGTTAAAGTAACGGTCTGGAAGCGGGGTGCTGCGGGTTCAAATCCTGGAGACCATAAGTGTTTATTTAATAATTTTTTTTTCAAATTTCCTTAAATCGCACAGTGAAACAGTGATTATCGGAAATATGTTTATTTATCGTAATTATAAGGCTAAATTAAAAAAATATATACACTTAATTCGCCGAAGGGAGTTGGCTGTCACTTATTAAATCAGTGGAATGGTTTTCCGCAACAACCAGTGGTTCTCCGTCGATTCTAAGTGGAGCCATTTTCACTGATTCGAGTAGTCGAATTTCACTGCGAATCAGTGATTTTCCAATGATTCGAATTTCGAGTGCAGGCGAACTCCAAGTTGGCTTCGTATAGTCCATTCACGGTAACTTCAAACTTTTCTGAAGCCCTGACAAAGTTCTACTTCCGTGATATTCCTCCGCCTCATGCAAACAAAACTTAACCTTATCTAAAAAATTTCACCAAAGCGTAAACGCACCGCATTCGTGCGCACTGAGTTTAATAATATTTTGCATAAGAACTATTTCTTACTAGGCATTACCAACACACCTGTTTTCTCACTGTTTTATTCATACTAATTATAAATGAAATATTTTAATTTATAGACAGAAATAAGTAAAAGTTCAATTTCACCAAAAATGAGGTACTTTCTGGTTAAAAGAAGTATAAAACGCCTGTAATACATGGAATATTTAGGAAATAACCAAACACGTATTACAAAGGGGAATTTTTTTGAATGCATTATTAAAAAAGTGTGAAGAAACCGTAAGCAGTCTATACGAGGCCTCTTCACAGCGTTGGCTATCACATATGGGCGCGAAGGCATGCCGAACATTTCTTTCTCGGAAATTTTATAATAGCTTATCAATCAGAAACGTCCCAGATAATGAGTTTACTGTAAATAAATGTAAGGATTTTTTCGCTGAGCAAATTTTATTCGTTACGATAATATTATTTCCCCGATATTATTCAGCACCGGTTTTACAAGTCCTGTTTTCATGTTTCTTCAATTAAGTTCTTTACAAGCACAAATGTAGTGTTAAGATGATTGGTGCGTCGTGAACACGAGCAAAGTTCGGAATCATGTTATATTCAAATTACATGATCACCAAAGAATTCAATTGCATCTTAGAGCTCAAACAGCGTGCAGGGAGATCAGAAGCTCAGTTTCGGATGCATTAATATGACGATTGATGAGACTTGTGAGTTCACGCGCACTTGTTTTAACGTCCATTTCAGAACGAGTGCTTCACGTCACATCACAACGAAACGAAAATCCAATGAAAGCATTAATGAATAAGTTGACCGATTTTTATGAACGCGTTTGTCTAACAGTAATTATAATCACAAGCCGAAAACTAGCCAATTTTTTTGGGATGAAATTGTACGAATTTTTTTTTTTTTTGCGATCGATTCAACTAAAACATTTCAAGTCAGGTTTTTATGTAGTTCAAACAATTGCTTATGCTTAGCGCTTTAATTATCGCGAACAAATCATATTTTAGTTTCTACACTTTCAAATCTGAAGTGGACAAAAAATTGGATATTCTCTGTAGAATAACACAAAATGATAAATTTTAAAATTATATACTACACATTTTACAACTTGAAAAAAGGTAATCTGTAACTTTTCACTATTTTTAAACATAATATAGCATGCATAAGTGACCCAAAGGTATTGACCACGAAAATATTTGTTATTATACATTTTTACTATATACTATTCATCTTTTACACATTACCTGTAACTAATTTTTCTCGCAAATTTTTTGAGTGCATAGTTTTTGCAGACACACATCTCAAAGTCACAATTTTACTGTTTTAAGGATGTACAAATAATGAAAACCAACCTACGTACAGAAACGAGATAATTTACACTGAAAGATTAGACCAAGAGCTATTTCAAGACATCTATAAAATCGTTCAAGGAAATATTTTTGCAATTTCAAAAAATGGTTGATACTAAGGAAATTCTTGCATTTTTTTTTTTTATCTGTGGCCGCTTCTGAATTTCTGTAAAATTAATTTTGTTTAAACATATATTAAAATGAACTATCACAAGAAATTCCAGTTGCCCTTGATGGATATTATGCAAATTGTTTGGTTTTATTTTATTTTGTACATTACAAAAACAGTACAATTTCAACTTTTGTTATTTTGCAAAAATCATGCGATCTAAAAAAAAAAATTTCTGAGGAAAAAGCAGGTAAAGGTAGCCTAATATTTACAATTTTAACAGCAGGATTATGTGGTACAGATATAAAATAACCAGTTCTTTCTTCGTGGCCAGTGCCCTTAATAAACACCCGTTTGGCTTTATTTCTCAGTGAAATTTTCGAGAAAAAAATTATTATAGATTTTTGAGCATGGCTCATTGGACCAATAATAGAACATGCAACCGAAGAGCAGCACCAGAGAAAAATGTGACACACACACGCACGCACACACACACGCCGATAGATAAAGCCTGTTCACGGTAAACTGAGCACTTTTGAAAGCCCTGCTTAAGATCTACTTGTGTGGAGATAGCGTATCCTTCCACCGCATGCAAAATTAACATTACCATGAGTCTGATCACTTTATTCAAGCGTCGGTCATGAGAAATCGTGGAAATTATTGTAAAAGTAAATATTTAACGAACTTGCTAATTCTTACATTTACTAGCATTTAAAACGCAGAAACCAAGATAATTAATTATAGTATTAAAAAATGTTTACCTAAACGGTTTTAATTCAATGTTACGATACGGAACTAACTACTTTCTATCCGTTGCTACCAACTTTACAGAGTGCACGCCACTCAGTGTGCCCGTCGAAACGTATGCAGGTATATGGGCAGTGACATTTCTCAAAGGTTGATTTCAGAAGTGCTCACTTTACCATGAAGAGCCTTTACATATATAGTGTTAGGCTCCTTGGATGCCGTAATCTCATAGCTTCGACAAGCATGACACGACATGTGTGGCACGACAATTAAAACTTAACAGCCAATCAAATAGAAGAGGCTGTTGCACGACCAGCAGTTTTGGATTAGAAACTATTCATATTTTTTTTTTTCGCGTCTTGCAGCACTGCAGATGGGGTGTATAATGTTGTAAAACGAAACAGTTTTACCAACTTTTCCGTACAGCGGAAAATTTGCGTCTTACGAGGGAAAAATTATGTGCTCGTAAAATAAACATTTACCGCGTGTTCCAAAATTTACCTTCTTGTCCGCCGCCTTTGAAATTAGTTTATTCTAACCTAACTGCCTTGTGAATGGTGGCGAAAATTCCTGAACTTTGTGTAAACTGCTGTGATGTAAATTCAAGCGGTCACACGGGAAATATATTTTTCTTGTCGATGTTGGTGTCGTATAATGTCGTGCTCTTCGGAGCTATGTGACTCCAGCATGAAGGAGGAATCGAAAATGTCGTGGGCCATCACGGAGTCTCCCTAGGAAAATTGTTTGAACTTCTCAATGTTACATCCAGCCGTACGGAAACATTTCAAAAACGTTGAGAAAATGCACGAACCAACTTTGCGTCTGTTCTATTTCCTCTGAACTTTAATCGGTTACTATGGCGTTTCATCGCAGCAATTTGTCCAGAAAAGCATTGTCGCTATATTTTAAAACACTTCTTTAAAGACGAATAAATATCGTAAACAAAGAGATTCTTACAGCGTTTTATTTTTGCTGACGTCGACACTTTTAAACGACCACATTTATGTTTTAGTTACCAAATTTATTTATGGGTGACAAAATATCGACTTTAATTTCTGCCCAAAAAAAATTTACATTAAAATATTAAATTAAAAAAAAATTATAATGGAGACATTTGCTTACAATGGGACCCATATGTCAACTAGTGATTCATAGTAATAACTAACAGAGTACGATCATAGAATATTTACATTTTACGAGCTTAATTTTAATTGTGTGTTATCTCATGTTAGTTGTAAAAAGTCAAGATCATATTTATTTGTATTTTATCAATAAATTCCTGCCTTTTTTAAGCAGGAGATAACACGCAGCGAAAATTAGATACAAAATTATCAAAAACCAGTAAATTCTATATAATTCTATATAATCAAACATTTCCGATAATATCACTGAAACTGAAATTACGACACGAAAACGAACAATTTCTGCATAATAGGTGAATACTGGCC
This sequence comes from Clitarchus hookeri, assembly GCA_002778355.1. Classification (NCBI taxonomy): domain Eukaryota; kingdom Metazoa; phylum Arthropoda; class Insecta; order Phasmatodea; family Phasmatidae; genus Clitarchus; species Clitarchus hookeri. The sequence goes on along the minus strand of NQII01004611.1, from coordinate 156,667 downwards.
TTAAGTAAAAACTACTTGCGACGGACAAGTCCTCTTGTTATAAGCTATGGCCGCTTTCTTTCCCGATCCTAACTGCCGTGACAACTTGTTCCACCTAAAATAACCTCGCTGTCCACTAGCAGATAAGCCTTAAAATTAAAATTGCGCTTCAAGAGTAACTAAACCGGACATATTTGTGTAAATTCGCTGTTTACGCGTTCACTCTTGTCTCAGGAAGTGAATATCCTGCGAATACAAATTTTTGCCATAAAACATAAAAACCGAATTACCTAAGCCCGTGCGGTTTTCGTTTTTATCATATTGGATGTAGTCGAAGAGAAAAAAAATTGTAAAATGGTAATAATAATAATAGCAACAATAATAATAGCATTTTAGAGCTTTCCTGCGCTGTTACCTTAAGAAGTAGCGGGAAAGTAAAACCACACACTCATAGTTACATCTGTAGGCTGTCATCGCATGTAATGAGACACACTGTTACATATGTAACTGAGACAGGAAAGAGTGACGACGGAGGCACTGCACGCCAGTTCAGCGCGAAGGGGCGATGGAGCGCTTGGCGCGCGGGTGGTTGTCGCCCTTATGACTGTGCCTAGAACGTGAAAACAATTCTCGGGGCCGTGTACTCTTAAGGGAAGTCCCTTACGTCGTTGACGAACGTTGGCGGGTGAGCGAGAGGAGAGATTTTGGCGGCCCTTTAACATCGAGGTTTTGGGAGTCGATGAGGGTGAAGCGAGGCGAGTATGGAGCAACGCTGGCAACGGGAGATCCCCGAGAAAACCCGCTGACAAATGGCATCGTCCGGCACGATTCCCGCACCCGAAAATCCGGGGACGGCCCCGCCGGGAATCAAACCAGGTTCGTCTAGGCCGGGGGAGGGGGGGAAGGGAGTAGTCTGACCACTACATCACCGCGGCCCCACAACAAACGTTGGTAATAAATACAGTACGCAGTTAATATAAACAACCCAGTTTAAAATAAACACTCTGCCATTCACCCAAATTTAAATTTTAGTACTAAAACTCTACGCAAAGTAGGTCGGTAGAACTAAAAAAAAAAAAAAAAATATGTGCTAAAATTGTTTTAAGTCTTGAATAAATATATTTGAGAGGAAAATGCCGTTTTCTTTGTTCACTTGCGACGCAAGAGACTGATAAAGGGTTATCATTACTGCGTACTTTGAATTCCGACAAAAGAAAAGAAAAAAATTCTTAGTTCCTCTTCAGAAATGTTCTTTTGAAGACGGCGGGGAAAGACAGACGTTCGAAACAAGGAACTTTCATTTCAGCTTCGTACTTCTACGCTTTCTCTTTCTCTTTATTGACTCGCCATTCAAATTGCGTGAAAACTTCACTCCGTTGTGACATTCTATCTAAAAGAGTTTTTTTTTCATGAGCAATTTTTTTTTTACTTATAAACGTTATAAGTACATTTATCGTTAAGTAAAAATGAAAACAAAGCAGCTCTGAGAAAAATCTCTCACCACTGAAGATTTTTCTCTAAGATTCGTGATAACGCGAGCAGCCTATTACTAACACAAAGTTTGCTTTCAATTTATATTTTACACTTTATGCACTGAATTGTCATATTGACTAACATAAGGATTGCATTGCTTTTTTTTTTATGTATTTTACACGTTGTCAATCCTGAGGTGCGTATTTATGAAGACTAAATTGACAAATCTTACGTGCTTTTAATTAGGTAAAATATGTTATTTCCCGACCAATAAAATAAACGGCAGACAATGTCTAAATCATTGAGTACAGTTGAGGTCGTAAGTTAAGATCATTTTGATCGTAGTTTAGTGTCTAGTTAAATAAAATAATTTAAAAGTTTGTTTGTACAGCTTTATGATTAGCTTTGGTTTCCATTTGACGATAGTCGTTTGTTTTACGTCATAAGCGTATGAAGCAAATCGTTCTGAACAGCAGCTCACCTCAGCTCCTTAGTAACATTTTTTTATCCTCTCAAGGTCACGTCCCGTTGTAACTATAAGCAGGCATTACAACGGCGATGGAAAATGGTATAACCAAGCTTCGCGTTGTTCCGTTTTCTCAGAATTTTAAGCGGTGACTGCAGGGTTTTAATACAGAAATAAGTTCAAAAAAGATACAGCATCGTCGCTGTAGTTTAAAAGATTGTTCTTCTGAAGAATAAATATTTTTAACATTGGACTACCTGCAGCGATTTTCGCTGCATTTGGAATTTTTCAACGACCGCATTTATGTGTCAGTAACCAAGTTCATAAATTTGCACCAAAACGTCGACTTCCAGTTCTTCCCTGGAAAAATATTTACATTGAAATATTTTGTAGTTTATTACAAATTATAAATGAAACAGATGCTTGCACGACGTAGGGACATATGGCATCTATGGACGTCCCTTACCGTCTCGTCGACAGCGATGTCATTAGAGACGGAGCAAGTCACTCAGAGAAGCAGGAACACGTAGAGTAATCGACCATTGCCTGTGGTAAGGAATCATCCCAGCATTCGCCTGGGACGATTTCGTAAGAACCANACACGTAGAGTAATCGACCATTGCCTGTGGTAAGGAATCATCCCAGCATTCGCCTGGGACGATTTCGTAAGAACCATGGAAAACAGAGATCAGGATGGCTGGGCCGGGAATCGAACTCGGGTCCTCTTGAATGCGAGTCTATTAAGTTGCTTATTACTGCGCTACGTTGTTTATTGTCACATAAACTCGTCAGTGCAAGAGAGAGCGAGAGAGAGAGAGAGAGAGAGAGAGAGTAGTAGTAGGCCTTGTTGAGGGGTCACATTTCCCGCTGTTGAAGCTAGTCGAACGTTGTTACATCTTGAGAGCACTGCTAGATGATGGGTTCAACAGTTGAGAGGAGTATGTACTGAAATATTTTCTGTGAAATCGTTGTCTGCGCGAATACGCGTATCTCGGTAAATAAAAGCTCTAAAAATACGACTTCTTTTCCAGAAAAGGTAAATAACGATTATCTATGCCCCTATATTTTGCTTTTGCATTACTTAAGTGCATTGATGGAGGAAAAATTCCGTGAACACTTTCAAGTCGCATTTCAGTGTATACGTGTAAAGGCTGTTCACTTTAAAGTGATCACTTTTAAAATCAATTTTTTTAAAATATCACTGCCACTTCCCCCCCTCTCATAGTTCCACCGCCCCTGCGTATATTTTTATCGGGCAGATTGACTGGTATGCACCTAGTCAAGTTGGTAACGACAGAGGGAAAGTAATTCCACGCCGTAGTGTTGAATTAAAAGTGTTAGGTTAACTTTTTTAATAATAAATTATTTATTTTATTCTCACTTTTTATGCATATAGGGTAAGAATTAGAAATTAATGAAAGATTAACTTTGCTAATAGTTTCACAATTTCACGTGACTCATGGTGAAGTTAATTTTACACAGGTAGGAAGAATACACAATGTGAATACAGACAGATCATAAGCAGGGCTTTCGTAAGCTCNCTCATAGTTCCACCGCCCCAGCGTATATTTTTATCGGGCAGATTGACTGGTATGCACCTAGTCAAGTTGGTAACGACAGAGGGAAAGTAATTCCACGCCGTAGTGTTGAATTAAAAGTGTTAGGTTAACTTTTTTAATACTAAAATTATTTATTTTATTCTCACTTTTTATGCATATAGGGTAAGAATTAGAAATTAATGAAAGATTAACTTTGCTAATAGTTTCACAATTTCACGTGACTCATGGTAAAGTTAATTTTACACAGGTAGGAAGAATACACAATGTGAATACAGACAGATCATAAGCAGGGCTTTCGTAAGCTCTCAGTTTACAATGAACAGACTACACTAAGACAGCACGACTGGTAAATTTGTTTCTCATACATCCGTGGTAGTGTGTTCCTCTGATTGGTCGTGAAAGAGTCAAATGCGTAGGGAAGTTCACAACTTTATACAGAACGTTCGGAGACCCGGTGCCCGAACTCCAGGCGTAGTTTTTTTTTGGGACCAATAGTATCACAAAAGCCCTACTACACGCTTATTTTCGGAAACGTACTTTTATATCAAATAATTACGTTGAAAGTTGCGGTGCACAACGCCTGGGAAACCAGGTGGTGCGACACACGTATGTAAGGCAAGTTGCGTTGGACGTAGGCGCACGACACAATAAATAATGACATACGCAGAGTCGCGCGCCCACTTCACGTGCGACTTATCCTACAAGCACGATCGCACCGCCTTGTTCTCCAGAAGTTGTGCGCCGCACCTTTGAACACAATTATTTTATATAAAAATATGTTTCCGTATATAATTATATAGGGTTTGTGTATTACTGTTGGCTCAAATAAAACTATGTCTGGAGTTTGGGCATTGAGTTTCCCGAACGTTCTGTACAGTAGCGAAGCTGAAAATTCCTACATTTGCAACCCGACATATGGTATTATCTTTACACGGTGTATAGGTTACAAAGTTTTGCTACAGTTTAGGAAGTGAACTGGAAAATTTTTTCTTATTCAGCGGTGGCTCGCAAAAGCGAGCTCATTCGCCTGTTGGCAGCGTGATTGAAATCCCGGGTAGTTGCAAGGACTTATATAACCTATACGAGATGTGTTCAAAAATAAGGTGACTTTGCAAATTTCGAGGGCTACGTACATTAGAGTGTCGATTGTTTTTATTCTTATGTTGGTACACATGTCCCCAAAATATGTTGAAATTATCAGCCATTTTGCATTTTTAGTTTTTTTTTTTTGTGACAGATATAAAGGTTAGTCGTGTTTCGATGTACTTTGCGATTTTTTGCTATTGCAAACAATGGGTCAAAGAATCTGTATTAACAACACCCTAATCATGCCTCAGCCACCGTATTCACCGGACGTGGCCCCCTGCGACTTGTTCCTGTTTCCGAAACTGAAGAGACCCATGGAAGGGCGGAGATTTGCCACGATTGAGGAGATAAAGACGTGGGAAACTTCAATGCCATACCAAAATGCGCATATCATAAGTGCTTCGAGGATTGGCAAAAAAGGGCTGGCACAAGTGTATTATATCTGAGTGGGATAACTTTGAAGGGGACAAAATATATATTGATGAATACATAAATATTTATCGAGACAAAGTCACAAAATAACAAGTCACCTTATTTTTTGAACACACCTCGTATATCTGATGGAGAGAACAAGACCAAGACTGGTAAGATGTAATCTTTTTCCAACAAAAGAGCGCGTGGTTTTTTAGGGGAATACATTTTAAAAGCAGACCGACATGTGGGGGAGGGGCGGAGGGTGGACGGAAACGACGACGTGGCGTTTGCATGGTTATCAATTATGACTCTGCGACGTCGTGACGATGCGACAGAAACTGATAGCGTATACGACTACGATGAAAGCATGACGTTACGAGTTGGCGCCGCGCATGCGTGGAGCGCGGGTGAGGGCCCGCGGCGACAGGCGGCAAGTTCGGGCAAAGGTGGAGATTTCCGGGCAGCATATCTTGCGACTGCGATGCGCCAGTGCGCCGATTTTGGCGCCAAAACGAAGTATTTCGTTTAGCTCGCTCGACTTTAAGACATAAATGCAAAATATACATTCAGTGACTTTCATTTATTTTCCGTTTCCCAACAAAATATTACCCACCAAAGTAAACGAATTCACGTAAAACCCACGGCTGTCTCTCCCACACTGANATGAATACATAAATATTTATCGAGACAAAGTCACAAAATAACAAGTCACCTTATTTTTTGAACACACCTCGTATATCTGATGGAGAGAACAAGACCAAGACTGGTAAGATGTAATCTTTTTCCAACAAAAGAGCGNGAACACACCTCGTATATCTGATGGAGAGAACAAGACCAAGACTGGTAAGATGTAATCTTTTTCCAACAAAAGAGCGTGTGGTTTTTTAGGGGAATACATTTTAAAAGCAGACCGACATGTGGGGGAGGGGCGGAGGGTGGACGGAAACGACGACGTGGCGTTTGCATGGTGATCAATTATGACTCTGCGACGTCGTGACGATGCGACAGAAACTGATAGTGTATACGACTACGATGAAAGCATGACCTTACGAGTTGGCGCCGCGCATGCGTGGAGCGCGGGTGAGGGCCCGCGGCGACAGGCGGCAAGTTCGGGAAAAGGTGGAGATTTCCGGGCAGCATATCTTGCGACTGCGATGCGCCAGTGCGCCGATTTTGGCGCCAAAACGAAGTATTTCGTTTAGCTCGCTCGACTTTAAGACATAAATGCAAAATATACATTCAGTGACTTTCATTTATTTCCCGTTTCCCAACAAAATATTACCCACCAAAGTAAACGAATTCACGTAAAACCCACGGCTGTCTCTCCCACACTGANCCCGTTTCCCAACAAAATATTACCCACCAAAGTAAACGAATTCACGTAAAACCCACGGCTGTCTCTCCCACACTGACACGTCCAGATTTTTTTCGACAAAAGAAGTGTTGACATGCGTTCTCATGCATCAGTAGACCTGAGCATTGTTTAACTGGCGAAAGCGCTCGCGCTCCGCTCATGTTGAAGCAAGCTCATAAGTTTACGGCATTATTTGAAGTGAATCTGAACTGGGAAATTAATTGGGTCGCAAACTAGTATCCACAGGGGACGCGTTGGTGTAGTGGTTTGACTACTTGCCTTCCAGCTAGGCGAACTGGGTTCGATTCCCGGCGGGATCGCTTCCGGGATATCGCACGTGGGAATCGTGCCGGACGATGCCATTGGTAGGTGGGTTTCCTCGGGAATATCCTGTTTCCCCCGCTCTTGCATTTCGGTGCTGCTCCACTCTCTTCTCACTCCACTCTCATCGGCTCTCAAGACCTCGATGTTAAGAGCCACCCAAATCTCTCCACTCCACTTCTATCTAGACTATATTTCATATTCACATTTTTACCAAGCTATATAATAAAAATGAGTAGTTTACATTCAACCAAAAGTTGCTTTTCGTAGCATTAGCAGCACTGCAAGAAGTTCGTTCTTTCTTCTGATGTGTGTATAAAAAATTACTTTTTTATCCACCATCGGAGACATAGGGCGTCAACATCAGGGACAGAAGAGAGGTCGTCTTCAAGTATTTGGAAGGAGTGCTAATACGTAAGGATGGAAACAGTATAAACATTACAGAGGCAATGCAGGGATCCATCAGACATTAATTGGTGGGCGGNTAATACGTAAGGATGGAAACAGTATAAACATTACAGAGGCAATGCAGGGATCCATCAGACATTAATTGGTGGGCGGTATCACGTGTGCATGATATCTGGATACAAAAACAGGTATTAAAGAAATAAGGGTTAAAGCATGTCAGGAGAGGAATGATGCAATGTGCGAAATAGTGTTATTAGTTTGCNAGGTATTAAAGAAATAAGGGTTAAAGCATGTCAGGAGAGGAATGATGCAATGTGCGAAATAGTGTTATTAGTTTGCATCGTGTAACCAAATTATAATTTTTAAACGACGATATGATTTTTTGAAATGTAGGGATGAGTGAACAAAGAAGATGAAAACGAAAATGACGAAACAGGTGCAAATGTTACAGAACATACTTGCTCTTACTACTCACATTTCTAACAATTAAAAAAAATGTCTTCAGTGGTTATATGACTGTTCATATAACATCAAAATGTTTTGCAAGATAAATGTTTTAATCTAAACACTGTCATTCATCTTGATATGATTCGAAAACACTTAGAAATTCAGGAGTTATTATTAGGTAAATAATTCTCCTAAGAGCATAAATATATGTTATATATTGAGCTAGTTATTGCGATACCTTTCCAAAATACTTTCGGAAAATAATGAAAGTTTAAGTTTATTCAAATCACTGATTATGTGGCCTTGTGATAAACATCAATTTAATGTTGTGCTGAAATGTTTTATCAGCATTCGCCACGAACTAGCGAGAAAGTCACAGTGAACGCATTTTTTTTATATGAACTCTTGCAGCGGCGAGTTGGCTCCTTCTTACGGAGATATAATCGCGGAGTTTTTGTAAGCGGATTACTGAGAATAAGGTGCTATAAGCTCCTCAGGCAGAACACCAAAGAAACTCGTTAAGATAAAAAGCGAGCTGGTTGACATAAAGAGGGAAAGAAGTGGGATAACGATTTAAGTGAAGAGAAGATTTCAATCCCATCTTGGGAGTCATTCATATATAATGAGGAAAAAAAANGTGGGATAACGATTTAAGTGAAGAGAAGATTTCAATCCCATCTTGGGAGTCATTCATATATAATGAGGAAAAAAAAATGTCAAGAAACGAGCGTTTTACGTATAGAAGAGAAACTTACGCGGTAACGGAATTTCAGTCTCTTATTTCATTTTTTTTCTCCCTTTGGCGGGCGAATTGAGTTTCTGCTACGGGATTCTGGCGGCAACTGGTTGGAAAGGGGGGCGGGGAGTTGAGAGATTCTGGAACATTCGAAGGAGCTCTGGCGAACACAATTGCTGCACGAGATTGCAGANGGGGGGCGGGGAGTTGAGAGATTCTGGAACATTCGAAGGAGCTCTGGCGAACACAATTGCTGCACGAGATTGCAGATAACATGAATATCGGCCTAAACTTTCTCTAGTGCCACCACTGAAGTAAGTGGTTGCCGTGTGGGATTTCGTCAGCTGTTGCCAACCCAACGACAGCTATTGCACCTACAAAAAATGTCTTTGCAGCAGCTACTTTTGATAAGCAGAAATTTTCCTGACATCTTATCTAATATGCGTGGGAGAAAGAGAGAACGGGGAGACAGATAGTGAGAGAGAGTCAAATCACAGCTTCGGCCCNGGGGGGTACAAATTCAGCAGATAAATCGAGAACGGCCCACGCAAGACTAGTAATATACATGACGGCGCATATTTCAACAAGCACTCGAACATTTTATTCTGATCACAATTCGTCGTAGGCCATGTTCAAATTGGCACATCTTGTTAACAAAAAACAGTCACCCGAAGAATTTTTTTCTGCAAAATCGATGACGTATTTTTTGTTAATTTGCACTTTGCGTCTTGTCATTTTTGAAGCTTACGAATGACCAAATACAGATTATGAAATCGCCGCCACGTTAGTTGAGTCGACTTTAAATGCAAAATATGCATAAAGAATTGGCAATTGTAATAAAATAACATGTTTCACGTTTGAAATAACCCATTTAGTTACTGAAGGTACTAAAATATTCATTAAATATGTACTCGTTTCAATATNTGTTTCACGTTTGAAATAACCCATTTAGTTACTGAAGGTACTAAAATATTCATTAAATATGTACTCGTTTCAATATCTTATCATTATTTAGAAACTGTTTATCGTCTTCATTATTTTTTTTGTTATGGCGATAAATGTTAAACGGCGCTTAAATATGATTTTATGAAGATATGCGGTTTATTTTAAGAACTTGGGAGTATTGGGCTTTCAAATAATCATTTATTATTTATCAGGTACCAACCAAGTTGTGGTTTAACCATTGACAGCAGCATTGCATGTAATTGTCGTGGTTTCCGGTAAAAACCTTACAAAATTCAAAACGCAAATTACAAAATACGAAAACCAAACGAATTGAAACATGGCCTGACTATACGGGATTATCCCAACACTCGAGATTAAACGCTAGGCAGTGATTGCTTATGCGATAACAGAAATGAAACATTAACATACGCTTTTATTAAAGGAAATATGCGTCCTTGAAAATCGAGATTTCCACATGAATTTGTTTCAAAATCTTTCGAGATTGATGAAAAATCAAACTCTGTTATTAGAACAGCAATTTCTTGAATCAAAATATAACATTTTTGAGAATTTAGTGTTTGGCATCACGTAAATTCGTGACAGGTTGCAAAGCTTACAGGGATGCAACTGTGCCATTTCAAAATTCTTAGCTCTTTTTCGACAGCTATTTACTTGAAGAAACTGTTTGACCTCAGCTTAGGCCTTTCAAATTCCGTACGATAATAACATAGCACCCACTATTTTCTTAATTAAGTCTGGTAATAATTACACACCGAAGCTGTATTTACAGGCAGTGATTCTTTATAAAAAGTTCGATTTCAAAACCTGGTATATTTCTTATGAACCCTCTACAGCTTCTTTGTACCTATACTTACATTTATTTTAAATGTATACGTAATTATCTGACCGAAGTCCGCGGCACGATTCCCACGCGCGAAGATCCGTGGGAAGGGGGGGGACCCCGCCGGGATTCGAACCCGGTTCGCCTTGATGGGAGGCAAGTAGTCTAGCCACTACGCAACTACGGCCCCTACACTACTTGAATTTTCGTTCTCGCACGCTCCCCAGGCATAATTATTTTCCCTTGCGCCCGCACAGAACACGGTCGAAAGCGATCCTTCAGGGAATTATAATTTTTTTACGCTTCCCTACGCAGGGAAAGTATGATTTACGATTACGTCTGCCTTATGCGTCGCGAGCGAGCCGACAAATCCAACGTACGTATGGCGTGGGAATTACCGGTTCGCTCTCCCATTCCCCAGGACTGTCACAGACTTAATTGCGTCACATCGCGCAAGGATTTAGGTAGCCGACTCCGTATGCGAAAAGGAGGGGAAGATACATTCCCAACATTACCTGTCTTATTTAGGAGAGTTTCGATTATATTTTTTTTTGTCCCCGAGCGAAAGGGCTTTTCTACCATCCGGGCAGGGAAACGCATATTTCTTCTTTCTTCGTCCCGTTTTTTTTTTCGAGTCTGAAATACATCACTTCCGAATCAGCTTGAGGAAATGTATTTTCGTTTTTTTCCCCCCACTTTGTTAACTAAAACTGGGCCATTTCAAAAGCGAATAATTGAAAGTTTGACAGCCAATATTTTACACTCCTGCTTCCATGAACATTGCTATGCTAGTATTACCGCTTTAATATAAAGTACCGATATTATTATCATAAATTTATTTCATTTTGAATTCGTTACTTTTTCTGGTGATTTGAAATATTTTGCTGGCAATGAAAAATTATTATCGTGTTAATTGTAAACCTTCACGTTCGTAAATAATCATTTCGAACATGAGAAATTTGTAAGTGGAAAATATATTTTTGAGTCATTCTTCCATGTTTTAGGTATAAAGAACACACGTATTCAAATTTATTGAATATTTACGGCCTGTCTGCACCAGAATTTTAATAAGTAGAGAAAACTGACTTTAAATTACTTTTCACTATTTTAAAAATTTTGTTAATAATTTTTTATTTATTATTACCACCAACGTGATATGAAATCGATCATCTCTGGCGTTGGCAAATGTTACATTTTATTATTGTTTCCATTTACGCGCACGGGATGGTTAATATTTGTTGCATAAGAGTGCATTTAGTATGCCTATAAACCAACGCTAAATAAGACACTTTCATTTCGAAGGTATTTAGAAGCCAACGTTGAAAAAAATAAATGTGTAACTGTATCCTTCAAAATCAACTGTTACTAAAATATCACAAAACTCGTTCTTTTAGCGACCGTTGACGAGAGTTCACTAGCTGTGATGGATGTCTCATGGCCTTTCTAAGTGTAGGTTTTACTTTTGTAATCTCTTATGATAATAAGCAATAGTAATCGTACACCTCATAGTTGTTGAAGAAAACTTGATCAGAATAGTGAAGTGTCCACTTGACATCTGACCGGACTTTCGTTTTCGTACATAGCCGTAGATAACCATAATTTAAAGCACTGAACTGGAAATCCCGAAACATGCTTCAAATAGTTTCGCTGCAACATTTGCGCTACGGCAACTTTGCACACGTGTGTCATTAGGTAACGCTTTTGCGTTGTATTAAACCGTCGTGTACAAGTTACGTTCAAACGTTAACAGACATATAAAGTAATGAATTAACTTCTTTTGATGATTGTCATTTGTTGAACGGAAGGAATTTATAATCCCACTATATTTAAAAAAAAAAATAATTGTCGCTGAGTTTTCTTCTCTTGTTAGCCAGAACGCGGAATTCCGCTCCAAATAAATCTTTCCTCAAGTCCAAATTAATTTATTTTCTCCGCCCCTTCGAAAAAGCTTCAAAAATTTTCCTCCGGCCGCTTCTCTTGCGCCCGGTTGAATTAAAACGCAAATCTTGTAATTTATGTCGGTCCCTGTTCCTTCGTTCAGCCTCCTCGCAGCTCTGCCGTTTGTTTTAATTGTGTATCGGGGGTTTTTATTGGTCCCGGGATCTCGTAACGGCCTAATGAATGTCGAGGCCGGTGGGACTCGATTACAGAATCGTACCGGGGAGAGAAGGCTAATGACGTCATTATGCAAACTAGGAGACTCTCGGCGGGACACTGAAATCCGCCAGGCAACAAAAAAATCTAACTGGTGCGGGAAAAGTGTTCTTGTTGGAGTTACTGAAGGAACCCGCGGTGACTGAGTGGCTAGAACGACGTCCCACTACACGATGATAATGTTTTGATCGTAGACTAATGATGAGGTAGACCGATTTTCGTCTCCTGCGCATCTCCGCAAAATTGACCCGCCCATCGGCAGTCCAATGTTTCAAGTTACGTGGTCAGCCGTGACTGAACGTATTTGTTTATAGTACACTGCAGAGCCAAAAAAACTGGCACACCTGCCTAATATCGCGTAGGGCCCCCCGAGCACGCAGAAGTGCCGCAAGACGACGTGGCATGGACTCGACTAATGTCTGAAGGTATGCAGGAGGCAATTCACACCATGAATCCTGCAGGGCAGTCCACAAATCCAATCTGCGCCAATTTGAGAAAGGGTTGCATGTCTGTAACGTTTGATGATTCTCGTCAGTCGTCGTTTGTCCCGTTTTTTCATGATCTTTTTCCGGCCGCAGCGATGTCGAAGATGTGATGTTTTACCGGATTCCCGATATTCACGGTACACTCGTGAAATGGTCGTACGTGAACATCCAAATGATATCGCTGCCTCGGAGATGCTATATCCCATCTCTCGTGCGCCGACTATAACACCACGTTTAAACTCGCTTAAATCTTCATAACCTGCCATTGTAGAAGCAGTAACCTATCTAGCAATTTTGCCAGACGCTTTTTGTCTTATATAGGCGCTGCCGACCACATCGCGTTACTCTGATTGATTCCATACCTCTGTTATTAGCATACGCATGCCTATACCAGTTTTTTTGGNTTTGATGATTCTCGTCAGTCGTCGTTTGTCCCGTTTTTTCATGATCTTTTTCCGGCCGCAGCGATGTCGAAGATGTGATGTTTTACCGGATTCCCGATATTCACGGTACACTCGTGAAGTGGTCGTACGTGAACATCCAAATGATATCGCTGCCTCGGAGATGCTATATCCCATCTCTCGTGCGCCGACTATAACACCACGTTTAAACTCGCTTAAATCTTCATAACCTGCCATTGTAGAAGCAGTAACCTATCTAGCAACTTTGCCAGACGCTTTTTGTCTTATATAGGCGCTGCCGACCACATCGCGTTACTCTGATTGATTCCATACCTCTGTTATTAGCATACGCATGCCTATACCAGTTTTTTTGACACTTCAGTGTAAATTCGTGGTATCTTCACACTTCTTGAATCAAACCTTTGAAAAATCATCCCATGTATGACGTGNGCACTTCAGTGTAAATTCGTGGTATCTTCACACTTCTTGAATCAAACCTTTGAAAAATCATCCCATGTATGACGTGTTTGGTTCTTTCCTAAATATGCCTTGCGTCAATTTTGTGTTATACTTCTGTTAAGTAAAAGTATCTTATTTTTGGTTAAATTAAACATTTACTCATATTTTACCTATAAGGTATAATATTTCGTATATATTTAATATGAATAAAAACAGGCAGAATAAAGATGTGTTGGCAATGCCTAGTAAGAAATAGTTTTTATGTCAAATATTATTTAAGAGATCGCGCACGAATGTGGTGCACTGTCGGTTTGGTGTTATTTTCTATAATTAGTTAAGTTTTTTTTTTCCATGAGGCGGAGGAATATTCTGTAAGTAGAAATTCAGCAGGGCTTCAAGAAAGTTGGGAGTAACCGTGAAAGGGACTATACGTGTGAATTTTCAACAGAATCATATCGCTCTGTGAATTAACCGAATCTTCCCGTGTACAGTAAGTTGTGAGGTGCAGGGAACTATTTAAAATGTTATAAACTTTAAGTGCTCTAAATTTTAAGGAAATTTTGTGTAGCTTATGGTAAAAAGAGGACTACCTACAGCGATTTTTATCTGACTTCGAAACTTTTCAACGACCACATTTACGTTCCCACAACTAAATTTATAACTTGGCAACCAAAAAATATTGGCTTTCATTTCTGTCCTGAAAAAAAGATTTACATTGAACTGTTCCGTAGTTTTTTTTAATTAGAACANAAAATATTGGCTTTCATTTCTGTCCTGAAAAAAAGATTTACATTGAACTGTTCCGTAGTTTTTTTTAATTAGAACATATACAGCTGTTTACAATGAGACTTACATGACAAGTAGGGAGGATTCTTAATGTTAGTCATCACCCATCGTTTCTACAAGATGTATGGTATTGACTGGGGCTAAAGTAACTTCCACATTGACTTCAGCTTAGAGCTCGGTGCNAAAATATTGGCTTTCATTTCTGTCCTGAAAAAAAGATTTACATTGAACTGTTCCGTAGTTTTTTTTAATTAGAACAGATACAGCTGTTTACAATGAGAAGTAGGGAGGATTCTTAATGCTAGTCATCACCCGTCGTTTCTACAAGATGTATGGTATTGACTGGGGCTAAAGTAACTTCCACATTGACTTCAGCTTAGAGCTCGGTGCNGTCGTTTCTACAAGATGTATGGTATTGACTGGGGCTAAAGTAACTTCCACATTGACTTCAGCTTAGAGCTCGGTGCGTTAACTTTGCGTTAACTTTGCGCTGCCAGTATGTCGTGCAGCAGTTGAAGCAACTTCAGCATAACGTGAAGGCGACGTAACGTCGGTCAGTCAGATTCAGGAAGCGACTTTTTTGCTTTGGTTTCCTGTATTAATGTTTATCCCTTCTGCCGTCGGGCTACTTTCCACGTATCTTTCCGCCACGTGCAAACAAAATGTACANCTGTATTAATGTTTATCCCTTCTGCCGTCGGGCTACTTTCCACGTATCTTTCCGCCACGTGCAAACAAAATGTACACACGCCCGGACGAAAAAGTCAGCGATAACACAACTCGCCGTGTTTGTGCGCTGGTAAGACAATCGAAATTTAAATATTTTTATTCGCAACAGTGGAATGTGTTTCCGACAATACGTCCCTGAAAACCTAAATATAACGTAAGAAACGTTTATTGTACAAATTACGCAATAAAACTCTATTTGGTAATATTTTTTGCATTAGAACTATTCTTTCNGTAAGAAACGTTTATTGTACAAATTACGCAATAAAACTCTATTTGGTAATATTTTTTGCATTAGAACTATTCTTTCGTAGCCATTACCGACGTACCTCTTTTATCTCAATTCTAAATTCAAATTCACTATGGAAAAATACTATAGTATATAGAAAAAAATGTAAGTGTAAGTATAAAATGACTAAAAATGAAGGTACTTTTTTGTTAATGGAGGTATAAAACGGTTCTGACATACATTTAGGAAACAACCAAATAAACCTTACATGGAATGATTTTTCGTAGGTTTTATTGAGAAAGCGCGAAGGTATTGCGAATAGACAACGTGAGCATTACCAGTTTAGTGGCTTGAGCAGGCGATTATAAGTAACATAAATTTATAAAACCAGTATTCATTCGGAGGACACTCGTAGAATGTTATGTAACTCGGTGAACCGTTACATCACCGTAGATTGCGATTTGAACTATTATGAACAAAGGAAGACTTTAAAATTCCAAATTACTTGCAGAATAGGAAATGCCATCGTATAGTTCTTCTTGTTCCAGTTATAACCAATTCGGTAATGTGACAAATTAATTGCAGCTGATAAAAGGTTGCTCTGCACCACAAATTAACCGATTCGACTTTTGACCGTGTCACGTTGTCTGCTTGATAAAAAAAAAAATCGTCCCTGACTTTCAGACAAGCATGACACGAAAATATCTTCATTTGTTATCTTCGAGTGGAACTCATCGACCTGCGATTATTATATATCGTTTTTGATAACGTTAGCATCTGTAGCAGTTTAACTGGTATCAATTGTTCTACTTCAAGGACGGNTTATTATATATCGTTTTTGATAACGTTAGCATCTGTAGCAGTTTAACTGGTATCAATTGTTCTACTTCAAGGACGGAGAATAAGCGTTTCTCGAGCCGTTGAAACTATTGTGTTTTTACCGATAAAACTAATGGGGTTTTTTTGGTTACGCAAGTAGAAAATTAATTTTAAGTTGTAAATGCGATGTGTACCAAGATTCAATCTGGTTTTACAGTTGTACGTGAAACTCATTATTTACGTTGATTAAAAACAAATCCAATAATATTTTCAGCTTTTAAAGATACCCCGCAGCGGGCTTCAAGAAGTTATAGAGTTTGAGCTATTCTAAGGCAAAAACTAGTGCAAAAAATAATTCAGCTTATCGATGTGGTATCGTGACTTAGTTGGTGATGTAACTAAAGCAATTTTACCAACAATTATCCGTCGCAGGGTAACACGAAACTTGAAGCGCTTGTACTTTGTAGACTGATGACACTGAAAGCGAATAAGGGTTGGTGGAATGTTCAACATCTACTTTAGGTCCTGGGTGCCATTTATTGCTTCTCAACTCACACAAGTGCTTGCTTTATCTCGAGTAATGCCGAATTCATTTTTATTTTTATATCCAAGAGAGACAGTTATTTTGTTATGATCCCCAGGCATCTCCTAATAGCGTAAGGTATATCAAAGGTTGATTTGACTTCATCAACTTTACTTCATACTACGTCGCAATACTGGTGTCTCTTGGAAAATCAACACAGGCCTAATATAGTCGACTTGAAGGGTCAAATTTCAGCGATGAAAATATTGTGACCTCTCCAGGTTGTGTTCAACTGAAATTACAGCCCCCAAAACAACGCTGAGCTAGTGTGAAAATATTTTACAACTGAGACGTGGCAGAGTTGTATTGATGTACATACTAGGTACCATCTCACTGTTCCCAGAAGGATGGCAAGTTTCAAACTTTCTGTGACCACTTAATTTCTGTATCACGGATACTGTGCGTAGTATGTTTGTGCATGCAGTTATGCCCACATGTAACTCTTTTTTCATGTGGGCCAAGATTTTAAATATTTAAATAAAATAGTTTCTCCTGAAATATTGATATTTCTAGCTTACTTTCCATAGAAAGATAATCTTATGCAATCATGCGAATGTCTGTCTGGGTTACCTATATGTCCCCCTTAATAACTTTTTAACCACCGGGAAAAATGATGTAAGAATATGATGGCACTTGATAGTAATCACTTAAACCTCAATTATCACTTCGTGGTAATTATTCACTTTTAACTATAAACACTTTCAGTAGAAATGTTTCATATATATATATATAACGATATACATTTCGAATATTTTATAAAAAATACTAATAACTAATTACAAAATGTTTCTATTTTCGAACGTTTTTGTGCTTAAAAATCACTTTTATACACTATACACAATCAACGGATATTTTGAGTATTTCTATGTGCGATAAAGCACGGATGTGTTATCATGTCTTGCCAACTTCTGTTTAGTAATACATTAAGTTGCAATAAATGTTTGAATACCAACTTAACAGATTGCGTGATTTATAACTTCCTGAACTCTCTGACCTCCACGTTCAAGATTGATCATCATTCAGTAAAATAAATATTTTACATGAGCAGCAATGATCCCNACTCTCTGACCTCCACGTTCAAGATTGATCATCATTCAGTAAAATAAATATTTTACATGAGCAGCAATGATCCCTTTATTTATAATGTAATTTTTTACCTTGTTTTCCAAAGAGATCAACAAATCTACAAATTTGAAGATCGAAACACGAACCTGACCACGCACGATGACCATTATCATACACAGCTCACGATCACTAAACTCAGAATCGNTTTTGTGCTTAAAAATCACTTTTATACACTATACACAATCAACGGATATTTTGAGTATTTCTATGTGCGATAAAGCGCGGATGTGTTATCATGTCTTGCCAACTTCTGTTTAGTAATACATTAAGTTGCAATAAATGTTTGAATACCAACTTAACAGATTGCGTGATTTATAACTTCCTCAACTCTCTGACCTCCACGTTCAAGATTGATCATCATTCAGTAAAATAAATATTTTACATGAGCAGCAATGATCCCTTGATTTATAATGTAATTTTTCACCTTGTTTTCCAAAGAGATCAACAAATATACAAATTTCAAGATCGAAACACGAACCTGACCACGCACGATGACCATTATCATACACAGCTCACGATCACTAAACTCAGAATCGAACATCGTTCAGTAAAATACGGGTTTCACCTGATAAACATTGATCATTTGATTCCTTGCCACTTTATCATGTTGCACATATACTTGTAACTTTCCCGTGTCTGTGTCTTTGCGTATATAAGTGTGTCTGTTTGTGTGTTTGTGCGTGTGTTTGTCTTACTAAATCGTTTGACACCGTGAACAGAATTTCACCAAACTCGGTACAATTAGGTATATAACATAGTAAGGACGCCCGACTTTTAATGTTTTCGACAACGATCGATACTAATTTTCATAATGGCACCCATGATAAAATTTACGGTGCTATTTCATACTTCAGAAATCAACTAACCAATTCAAGTCAAATTTGGCATATTGTGAGAGCATCATATAAGCACTGAATTTATTGGGGGATATTGTTATTGGTCTGCCGTTTTGGAATATAGCACAACATGAAAAAATAAGCATAGTAAGTTATATCTCGGACACTACTCAACCGATTCACTACCAAATTTGGGATGTAAGTAATATTGTAATCGATTATGTACACGTATGTAATTAAAATTGATAAGGAATTTATTTCAGAAACGGCAGTCATATAACTATTTTAGGTTAATTTGCTTTACCTGTTTTACCGTGTGACAATTTTCGACCTAACTTGGCGTGCTGGAAATATCTATTACAAGAATAAAATATGCCAACACGTAGCCTCTTTTGTACGACTTTTTCTAAGATGGCATCAAGTTAAAACATAATATTTTTATTTCATATCTCGGAAAACAATCAACCAATTCCTACTTAATTTGTCAGACATGTAATTCTATGGTAATATATGTAAATATACATTTTTTAAGTGGGTAAAACATTTTCAAAATGGTGGTTATATAAATAGTTAAGCTTAGTACACTATATATACGAAACCACGAAACAATTTCTAACTTAACTTTGTATTCTCGAAGTTTATATTGAAAACGTCAAATGTGTCTCCACAGTCTCTTTCGTATNCAATTTCTAACTTAACTTTGTATTCTCGAAGTTTATATTGAAAACGTCAAATGTGTCTCCACAGTCTCTTTCGTATGCAATTTTGTAGGACGGTGCAATAATATGACAAAATAAATTGTGTACGTCATCTCGGGAAAAAAAAATCAACAGATCCCCACCAAATTCAGGCGAAAAGTTATACTTTTGCAGTCCATCTAAATTTGTATGACTAAAGGAGGCAGTCAAATGNCCCCACCAAATTCAGGCGAAAAGTTATACTTTTGCAGTCCATCTAAATTTGTATGACTAAAGGAGGCAGTCAAATGTTTTCAACATAACAGCTATGTGTATATATTTAAACTCGTTTGCCATCTGTCCCAAATACATTCAAATGAAATTTATACGTTGGCAGTATCTGACAAACGTAAAATGTAATAATATATAACCTTTTATCCGCATTTTTTGTTAAGAGATAACAATATGAGAAAATTGAGTTTTTATGCCATATCTCGTGGAGCAATCAACCGATTCCCNGTTAAGAGATAACAATATGAGAAAATTGAGTTTTTATGCCATATCTCGTGGAGCAATCAACCGATTCCCAGAAAATTGTGCAAGCAGGCAGTGCCACAATAGGCCCGGTAAACTTCCATGCTTTAAGTGGGCCAGAAAAAATTTAAATGGTGGCAACATATTATTAAAATTAATATTTTACCTCTATTAAACTACGTAACAAAATTAATTAATTTTTTTTATGCTGACAACATTTGTCGGAAGCTTCAAATGCATGTATAAGATCCTCTTTTCCCCGCAGTCATGTAAGAGTGCCATTTGAGAAAATGCAACATGTATGTCCTATTTGGTAATCAATAAAGTAATTCCCAGCAAATTGTGCACCCAAATAATGCTACATTTGGCCAAGTATACTTATTATTAAAATAAATTGTGTTACGTAAATAACATGAATGCCTTTTAAATATTTCATGTTTGTAAACCTTGTCTACCAATACTTTATAGACCGATTACAACCGAAGTTCATGCTCCTAATCTTGCATACGGAATGCAGCTCGTTCCATGTCACGTTACGGCACGAGGAGTTCTGAGTTCGAGCCCCGGGTGTGGCACGTGTGTTTTTGTAATCGTCTCACTAGTGTTGTATGTTCCTGACTCGGTCTCTAATTAAATATTTGCCAACAAGACATCAAAGCTTACCTACCATCTAACCTTTTAAGTACTTCATCAAAATAATTTTCGTTTATGAAGAGGAATGTATGCTCGTTAGTTACGGTATATCGGTAACTTCTTGTTGTGTAAAGACCTATAAATAAGCTAGATTTATAAAACGGTGAAGCAAGCAGTCTAAAATAAGTTT
>NQII01004611.1:86603-135951 GCA_002778355.1 Clitarchus hookeri | reverse complement strand
CAGTAGGAATCTGAAGGAGCATTTTTCAAACCAAAAGGCAGAGTTTCGAAGCTAAATGAATTGCAACCTCCAAGCTCAGTAGCAACTTTTTGCAGATCTTTTTCTACAGTTATTGCAGTAGATAGTTTTACAGATAGTTTACTTCAATATGGCTGGATGTATTTACGCTAATCAGGTTTCCGCGTGGACGCAGAAAGAATTAATCGCCTTTCAAAACGAGATTAATTTTCTGGTCAATTATGCAGAANTAATCGCCTTTCAAAACGAGATTAATTTTCTGGTCAATTATGCAGAAATTGTGATCCCTGCCGGTTTTACTCATAATCCATACCACAGGAGAACATGACATTAGTTCACATTGCGGTACTCTGCTGTTGTAGTTACACTTATAAAGGAATTAAGGGGGAAATGGCCAGTCTACCAGAAAAAAACAGTTAAATTATTTACACGTTTATAAAATGCTAATTTGACTCTTTTGTTCGATGATAAATTCGGTTTAATTTATAATGTTATGTTTTTAGAATTTCCATTTCTACTGTGCAAATAACCGTATCTTGATACTGCACTATTTCCGGCTAGCTTACTCGATTACAGACACCGAGCAAAGACATCTTTATCTCTCGACGCAGCATTTGTTATGGTTACTCTTCGCAGTAAACTTTTGCGTTGCTGACTCCAGTATACTGGAAGGGTCGGAATGCAGTTCTCTAGGGACTGTTGCAGGCAATTGATCTACATTGACCTTTATTTGTGTTTTCTGATTTGTTTATGTGGTTATTCTTACATGGTTTCGCAACTAAACCAATTCTAAATGACGTATGCGTTTCCTGCATAATTCCTCATGGAATTTTATTTTAGTCATTAATAGGAGTAGAGCGGGCTCTCTGTTCTCTGCGGTTAGAAAGAGCCTCTTAACTGCCATAACTAGGAGTAGAGCGGGTTTTCTGTTCTCTGAGGTTAGGAAGAGCCTCTTAACTGCCATAACTAGGAGTAGAGCGGGTTTTCTGTTCTCTGAGGTTAGGAAGAGCCTCTTACTGTCATAACTATGAGTAGAGCGGGCTCTCTATTCTCTGCGGTTAGAAAGAGCCTCTTAACTGCCATAACTAGGAGTAGAGCGGGCTCTCTGTTCTCTGCGGTTAGAAAGAGCCTCTTAACTGCCATAACTAGGAGTAGAGCGGGCTCTCTGTTCTCTGCGGTTAGAAAGAGCCTCTTAACTGCCATAACTAGGAGTAGAGCGGGCTCTCTGTTCTCTGCGGTTAGAAAGAGCCTCTTAACTGCCATAACTAGGAGTAGAGCGGGCTCTCTGTTCTCTGCGGTTAGAAAGAGCCTCTTAACTGCCATAACTAGGAGTAGAGCGGGTTTTCTGTTCTCTGAGGTTAGGAAGAGCCTCTTAACTGTCGTAATGTCATATGCCATCCCAACATTTGTTGCATTCGGGAGTTACTCTGGCATTTTCTGAAGCAGAAAAAAAATATCTGCGTATTTTTCATGTTAGGAGCAAACAAACTTCAGGCGGCTCTAAAGTGATAACACATAGCCACAAAAACAAGAATAGCTATTTGTGTATGTAGAGGATTTCTAGTATTGATAATGACGTGAAAATTCATCTTTACTGTACTGCGAGAGCCAATATAGATCTTTTTGCGTCAGGTTTCATTAAAGGTGTTATGAAGTAGATGCCAACGGTACTTGAACATGCGGAGTTTATATTTCAGGTTGGACGCAAGGTGATTGGCAGTAAGTGCGGCATGCGCGTGTATTTCTTTGAGGGAACTATTTCAGGTAACTAGTTATTGTCAACTTGACCTACTACACAAGAAAGACAGAAAGTCTGAATGTTTTCAGCAGGATGGTGTACCTCTCCATTGTAGTATGCAATAATGATGAGGGACTTCTTCGATTAAAATTTCCCCCTCGGTGTTGGACGTCGTGACCTTGGAAGAACTCACCGGTCATTGGTTCGAATACCTTGATATGTTTTTGTAACAAAATTGGGGAAGGTGGTTGAAATTAATAATGTTTGAAAAAAAGAAAAAACGTAGACGTGTATCTCCGGACCCCCATTGGGCCCGAAACTCTTAACATAGGTTTGCTTATATTACACTGCCTTCTTAACCTGGACAAACCTGGGTTGTTCAGATAGTATGTTATGAAATACAGCTATCAGTTTTCTAAAAGAAAGCCAGTTAAAAAATGTTATATCGTAAAAAAATATTTGTTTTCATGAAATAAGGATTTATGCGTATTTTGATTTCTAATATAAACAAAATTTATAAAATAAAATACATTTTCAATAGTAAAAAGTTATTTTTACTCTTGCACGCTCACTTTATTTCATTACTGGCAACTGAAATGGTTAGTTGAAAATGTGTGTTACACAGGTGGAACATAATGCATGGNCACGCTCACTTTATTTCATTACTGGCAACTGAAATGGTTAGTTGAAAATGTGTGTTACACAGGTGGAACATAATGCAAGAAAGATATTTCATCACCGTGACTGTAAATTCTGAGGTAATTTCGTGTCTTTTGAATGAGACGTCATAGCGAATATCTATTTTAAAAAAAAGTTTTTTTTTAATGTAAGTGTTGCTGGGATGATTTTGCCATCTGAACAATTCACGAATCTCCTCTTTTCTGGCACAGTTTAATGCTCTTTACTTATGGATTCATTTTGCACAGAACTTGGTATTTTCGGAAACTTTTTAAAAATGATTCCAACTTTTAAATGTGTTACGGAAATGAAGTAGTGTTTTGAATGTTCGTTTTATGTTAATGTATCAAGAGGAAGAATCACGAGAAAGACAAACATTTTCTTGGTGGAAATGTGATGCAATCCAATTTTTACTAATACCATGCATACGTAACACATTTTTTACAACCACCCATACATTATTTTGAGAGTTACCATTAGATTAGTTAAAGTGGTTTCACTACGTATTTTTAGTATGAGCCAGTGTGTGTATTTAAATGCGTATATGCCAAACGAGGATTATCATCATCTCCAGAACCCGCAGTGTAGTTTATATCACATATAACGATATCTAAAATATCTCATAGTGGAGTATTTTTTAATATTTCTTCAACTACTTATTCAATAAACTAGTTCTTCCAGTGTATATCAATTGTAATGTCTCTCACCATTATCTTGCTCGGAGCATGAGTATTCAAACATTCAAATTTGAAATAATTTGATAAATTAGTAATCGATGATAGGTGGGTTGAATTTAAGTTTAAATGGATTCAAAGCGAACAGGGTAGGTGTATTCAGAAAGTACCAATAGGNGGTACATCTAAATCACCAAAGTTGACCCTTATGCTTACCTTGTCCAATACACAGATATTACTTAACCATTACCATAACTCTAGCATACGGCTGATGCTGTGGCTTTCACCAGATGCACTACCAATCAACCTGTGATCCAAAACTGTGGTGGTTGTAAGAGACCGTCTACTTGTGAAACAGTCACTCCATTCTCTATACATACAGTAAGTTTAGTCCTCGACCCAACTGCTAATTTTTTAAATTAAGGGTCAACACATTTGCTTGGTGCGCGAGTCTCACTTCATAAATCGGCTAGATTTGCCCTCCTTATTTTACCGACATAATTATAATTTTTTATGGCAATGGCTTTGCAATGCTCTGGATTCCGATGAAAATAACACTTCCAATTTAGTCGACCGTAAAGAATATGGTATTTTTATTTATTTATTTTATGATTTTTCCTGAGAGCTCTGGGCTCTATGTAGGAATACATTATGATGGCTATGAGCATTCCTGCATACAGTATTGTAATTGGTCAAACATACTCAATATACAACATAACAAGCATTGCCAAGCACTGGCAAACATGGTGTTTTAAATTTACCTTCAAGAACCGCATAATGTAAAGGCATAGTAAAAATTACTTAAACAACACCAGTACATAGAGAAATTGAAGATAAACCTTACTACCCGTTAATAATACAGGTTTGTTCACAAATGCTAGCCCGTTATGAGCTCTTTGTGGGATCAGTACAGATAATGTCCTGGCTTGTTAAATTAAACTTTCTAGCAACAAAACTGTATACTCTTCAAGCTTCACCCTACCTAGTGGTCAGTTGTTCTGAATGGTGTACTATAATCGGGCCGTTGATTTTATTCTCCCTCGAAATATCTCCCCGCCACCTCTCTACTATTTTCTCCTCTCCCAATAATAAAGAGCATNGTTGATTTTATTCTCCCTCGAAATATCTCCCCGCCACCTCTCTACTATTTTCTCCTCTCCCAATAATAAAGAGCATTGTACCCACCTATCTTTCTCCTGTAGCATTTTCTTATAATGCGTGTAACAATTTTTAATTATTTCCTGTCGAAAGGGTTTTTACGGTGTCTGTGCCGGTTTTTACCTTTCTCTTCTAGATGTAGTTAGTTAACTATAAGTACATTAGGGAGGTTTTTCATGGCAAAACTCGGCCATGGGAAACCCAATCCCTCTTTGCCGCGATGCACGTCTCCTTGCATGTTTTTCCTTCCCTTGTAAGCGTAAAGGGTTAGCCCTGAGACGCAATAATCCCGTTCCTACCACGGACTAACATATAACACTTAGTTTTAGAGTAGGTTAGAAAAAAAAACCCTCGAAATATGCGTGTACTTACATCTATCAAAGATATGCACCGGATAGATCTGTATGTGTGCGATAGTGCAGAACTCTGTAGATCTTACAGCAATGTCTTCGACTGTGCCTAAAGAACAAGCAAACTTCCACTCACGTATCCCAGGTTTTTTAATACTTAAGACGCAGTTGGTGAGAAATTGTGAGAAATATTTTCATACTAGGAACATGATGACGCTTTTAAAAAGCCTACCAAACATTTACGGTAATTGCCAGAAAACGGCATGTTGTCACCGATTTTCAAAATTTACAGTGCGAAGTTACACGGTCCGCAGACACAGCCATTTTCCTATGGCAAACATTTTGGCGAGAACGGAGGCGAAAATTACCGGTAGAGATTTCTTGCAATTTATTGCACAACGGGTATTTTACTGTCAAGAGTGCTTGAGACATACATTAACACAAGAGTGGTTAATCGTATTTTACGATTTTATGGGGACCAATACAGAAAAACACTGAGAGGACAATCCAAGATAATTTTTTTTTTTTACTTACTTAGTGAGCTATTACTTTGGCGGAGTAATGAATTTATGCCGAGCTGTTCACGACGATGTAAATATTCGCTTGTCACTGCGGTGCAGGATGTTATGAAAATTAAAAACGCAGAGATTTAGGAAAAACGTTGACAAAAACTGTTACCTACGATCTACGATTATACATTTTTTTTTGGTATTTCAACTTTTGCTTACAAAATTCTATGTTTGGACTTCAATAAATATATTTGAAATTTATTGATGTACCACGGTTTCTTAGTTCGGTAGGGTACAATGCCAAAGGAATGAATATGTCCCCTTAATAAAGATCGGGGAAAAGAAATTTGGGTGACAGACTTACAGTTATGTTCACTGACAAATTCCGTTCACTGGCCGCACCTTAGAATACCTGGCTGAATATTTCCTACATGAGTGTTCGTAAACGTTTGCCCCTGACCTAAGATCAAGATGAACGAACTAACCATGCCGTGAACATGCCTGGGGGAGTAACAGCTGCCTTTTACGTAGAAATGCCTTCTATGAGGTCTTCACGATCTTGGCATCACGGACATGATTGTGCCTTATGTCAAGAGAGCGTGGCGTTCGTATGGATGCGCGAATTACAGGAAAATTGAGAAAGTTATATGTGATGTGCGAACGCTCGATTGCGCTGATAACACAACAACACTTGTGTTTGTTACTGAACACATGTTGTTTCGTGAGTGAGCGTCTGTTTATAATGCCAAACAAGTTATTTAAATCACATGTTTCCCGAGGAAGGTAGTTAGGGCATCCAAATATTAATATACAAGAAAATTGTTTCGTTATTAGTTAAATAAATATTTTATTTTGATATGACATCCGCGGACTTCTCCGTGCGAAATCGTTTGCTTCTAGTCACGATGTTGTTCTTCAGTTAAAATTAATAAGCAAGACACACGAGTGTGTCATATTTAGTCTACGTCCTTTTATGATTAAGGGCCAACAAAATCACTTACATTTAACCAATTATTTAAAACGTTTGTTAACCTATTTTATAGTTTCACAATATTTTTTGAAGACAATTAAACAAACTATCCAGTAAACTTAAAATAAACATTTTATACGTTACATCTAACATTTGGCCCACAAATTTATTAACTTTATAAACTTTTCACCAATTTTCTTCAACATTTCTTTGGTTTTTCTTTATTTGTTGAAAGAAGTTATTTTACTCAATATTTTATGTTCAGGGTGTAATGACGGTTGCAAATAAAAAAATAATTAGTGTAAGTTTAGTACAATAGCTAACACGTAATTTATTATGTTATTCGCATTTACTCATGAAAGTATAAAAAATTTAATTATTTTATATTTTTTGGAATATTCATACCGTATTTCGATGGATGCTCGAACAAACTCCACCCCCACCCCCTTAGTATTTTATTGAGAAATGAGAAATCTACCGAAAACCGGTGCACCAAACAAACACGACATTTGCATTTGTTGAGTGGGGAATACAACTCCACGCTCTCCGACCCATGTCAATAAAATAACTTGAAATTGATAGCTTAGGAGAAAGTACAGTAAGTTAATTATTTTGAGGTCTGCAACTAATTGACAGTTTTAAGTTCTGGCATGCAAGCCTTCCTCTACACCAACGATTAGCAGAATGACGAAAAAAGTATGTGGGTGGGAGGGGGTGTTGGAGTGAAGCATTAATATGAATAAATTATTTACTTTTATAGAAGATATTAAAATATAAATTAATATAACAAACAAACATTTATGTTAACTTCGTATCGTTAAACGAGAAGTATAACAACGTTAATATGAAATTTTTTTGTCGCAGAATAAGAACGAGTGAAGTGCCCTCAGTCACTTACGCTCGTCTAAGATAGTGATAAACTTTTCGATTGTTACAGTCTCGACAAGTATCGGGGGAGATTTCCAAGTAAGATAAATCGTTTACAAATATCACCGAAGTCACGTGCACATATTCGTATACGAAAATAAAGAGAAACCAAGCTCTCAACCGCGGTTTTCCCCAATCTGTTATCTCTTACAATTGTTGATATGGAAGACCTCGCTCTCTGGAGGTCGGAATCTGCTATATATACTGCGAGCTGAGCTAGGCAGGTATGTCGATCGCCAGAGCGGCACAACCCTTCCAGTCAAAGGTAATAAGCAGTACCTCAAAGGCGCTGCTTTCTTAAGTAGTAATATGTTACTTTGGATAGTTCAGTGTAGAGCCGGTATTTCGCGACTTCTCTGCACGCCTATCAAAAGTCTTGTTTTATAAACACGTAAATTCGATGGCAATGTAATAGGAATGTTACCAAACAATTTCATAAGCTGAGACAGGCTATTAATTTTCTATTTACTTACCTTGTGAAATGCATGGTAATGTGAAAATTAACTTAATAATTATACTTAATACTAATGGAGAGTAAAGAGGTTCAACGAAAAGTTTGGGCTGAGTATTAATGCATAACTTCGACATTTCCTTAATAGCAGCCGCTTAAAATAATTCTTTACTTTAGTGGCAGCAGCCTTTTACAAATATAATTTACTCTGAAAGAAAACGTATGTTCATTATGTTTTTTAAGTATTTTACTCTAAGGGCATCATGTACTTCCACGTAAACATACGGACAATCCGTCGCTGAGGGAGGAAAACATTATCTGAAGCAGGCCGTGTATCAATTTCTTAGCTATGTTCTCGTGTGAGATTGTCAGTCATTGTAAACGCTGACAATTGTAGCAGTTTTTAGACCCACGGTCAACCAAAGCCATTTACGGTTAAGGTCGCATGTTCGATCCCAGGTCCAGGTAAGTGAAGATTGTCATGTGGTGCGGATGGTGGACAATGTTCTGTCACAGAACACTTAAGAACACAGAAGTAAAACACCAGCCTATATAGTACATTCGCAGTTACTTACCAATTTTCTGAAGTCCTGCTGAAGTTCTAATTCCAGGATATTCTTCCCCCCATGCAAACAAAGCGTAGCCGAGTATAGAAAATTACACTGAATGGACAACACACCGGATTCGTACGCACTCAATGTAATATAATTTTGCATGAGAACTATTTCTTACTAGGCGTTACCAAGAAACTTATTTTACGCCTGTAATATTCATATTAATTATTTGATATGGAAGTAAAAGTTCAATTTCACTAAAAATAAGATCGTTTTATGATAACGCATGAATAAAACTCTGGTAATACGAGACATAGTGGGTGAAACAACCAAACACTCAATACATTGGACGATTTTCAAAGGTTTATTTCAAAAAGTTTTATGAAACCGTGAACAGACTATACTGCGAACTCCAGCCGCACACACCAGTAAAATGGCTTCACTGGCCAGCAAAATGTTGTAACAACATTCGCCAATCGACGCGTGTTAAACTTCTCGCCAGCCTCCAGTAGCCAGTAAGACCCAAGGCTCGTTCCCAGAGCCTTGCGCAGCCAATCAGAGAATGGTTTACGTCCATATACCTGCAAAGCCACTTCGTCTCTGGGTACTTATCTACTCTGTGGCCTGGGTATAGAATCGATAAGTACACAGAAGTAAGACGGCGTGGCGTTTTCTTTAATGCAGGCGTACTCGGCCTCTGATTAACTGCGCGCGGCTTTGGAAACGGGCCTTGCGTCTGACTGGGTGTCGCGTGACGCGAAACATTTCCTATTGGCTGTGCTGCAGCCTGGCATGCGCTGATTGGTGATCGGACCTCGCACCGTGTTACTGCCCAATGAGGTCATTTAGCGGTGCGGGGTGTTGCAGTTCGCTGACAGAGCGGTTTTTTACCCACTTGGTTTTCGTTATAATTTCTCGGGTTTTTCCAGTTTATTCCCACTTATTCATTCCTTGTATGCTCCACTCCTATCTCATCTCGCTTCATTCATTTTTCTGGTTTGCTGGGATGACACAAGTCTGTCACTCGGGTTGGACAGGGGACTCCCTACTAACCCTAACCTTCTCTCATACATGTTGTCCCTAATCCAAAAGTTTTTAAAATTGCATATTTTAATTTTTTACTGTTTATTAATTTTTGTATCACTATATATTTTTTCCATTGAAGTTACTCTTATATGATTACTATTTATTATCTGCGAAATATGTCATGGAAAATGGCTGGACGATAAGTCCTTTCAATGTAATTATCTAAAAAAGAAACTGGTATTGTTCAAGTACATAATGAGGAATCCAATTTAAAAATTATATTACCATAATAAAAAAA
Source organism: Clitarchus hookeri (assembly GCA_002778355.1). Taxonomy (NCBI): domain Eukaryota; kingdom Metazoa; phylum Arthropoda; class Insecta; order Phasmatodea; family Phasmatidae; genus Clitarchus; species Clitarchus hookeri. The sequence goes on along the minus strand of NQII01004611.1, from coordinate 126,600 downwards.
CCATACTGCGAAATTTCTCGATAAGCAAGTAAAAAACTACAAAATAAAGTTTTTTTGATTAGGTTTATTTATACAAATTAACTAAAATAAATAATCGATACAAAATTTTATTTGTTTTTAATTTTACGTATTAATTATTATTGGGTGCTGAAACGCTACATTCATGTAATAATAACTAGGTTGCAAAAGAGCGTACAATGTAAGTTTTATTTATTTGAAATATGTATACCGAAATAATGATGACATAATATTTTTAGAGGTGTTATTTAAATATTTTGAATAAATTTAAATAAACATGGAAAAAGAAGGATGAATTTTATAAAGGACCACAAACAGAAATGAAGTATTATAAATAAAAACTTGTGCAGTTACAATTGCAGGGTTATGAACATGGACAGTAAGAAATTCATATATTATTAAATACTTGATTGAAAAAAAAAGCAGAATTCTATGTATTTTCATTTATTTCCTTATTAATTTATGCTACTTTGTTTATGTAATAGCTCACTCAACAAATTTACGTAGGCAATTTTTGACACAGCCTTTTTGCATAACACCAAACACACATTACTTGGTAGTTCCTAAAACGACTATGCAACATCTATTCCAAACACGATTCGAATATAGTCACGCAAATAAATTTATTAAATGTTACAAACCATGACTGATTCATATACATATTGACATACGATTATCATTAAAATGTTCCAGGCGTCAACATGAAGGTGCTGGCAGTTACTTTGGTTGCTATACTTGCACTTCAGAGCACCGAAGGATCATTTTTAGACATATTTAAATTCTGGGAACATGAAGCAGGAAAAATTGAATTAGCTGCACCTCCATCTGGATCTCCACCATCTGGATCTCCACCATCTGGATCTCCTCCATCACCGCCATCTGGATCTCCACCATCTGGATCTCCACCTTCTGGATCTCCACCAACTGGAAAACCACATAACTTTGCTGATGTGAAGGCCAGCTCTCCTCCATCACCGCCATCTGGATCTCCACCATCTGGATCTCCTCCATCACCGCCATCTGGATCTCCACCATCGGGATCTCCACCATCTGGATCTCCACCAACTGGAAAACCAGGTTACTTTGCTGATGTGAGGGCCAGCTCTCCTCCATCACCGCCATCTGGAACTCCTCCATCTGGATCTCCTCCATCTGGATCACCACCATCTGGAACTCCACCATCTGGATCTCCACCGTCTGGCTCTCCACCAACAGGAAAACCAGCTATCTTTGCTTAGTGAGAGCTAGCTTTTGACATCTTCCAACTGTTTCATTCTCATGGTCATTATTAACAGCAACGGACTAGTCACTACCTGACACTCTTCAAACTCTGTTTATGTTTTGCTCCGGCATACGAAGAATGACATGTTTTTGTAACTAAAATATTTATTATTCTTATTGTGTATATATGACAGTTTGTATGGAAATAATTGTTATACATGTTTATTTAAAATAAACATTTCAGAAAAAAACTTTTGAGGTTTTCTATTTCCTAGCAACGAAATCGACAGATTTATTCAGGTGTTGTTCACAGAAATTCTTTGGTTGGGACTGATATTAAATCCACGATATTTACTTAAATCCAGAAAATAATTATGCATATTTAGTTTTAACTGATAAAAAAAGATTGTTAAAAAACATCCTAACTCACCATCTTGCTCCATCGAAACTTGTTCATGAAAGTAAACTTGCAAATTATTAATTCGGTGCATTATGTGATATATGCAAAAGAATTAACATAGCGTGCCATATGTGCAACTATATCGTATCAAACATTGGAGAGTTACAGTGTTTCTTGATCTTTGTTAATTGTTATTAACAATTGTACAGAAACGGCATGAGAAGAGCTCTTGCGTTGGTTTAGTTATTTCACCAATCTGATAGCCATTCAATATAATGTGCTTTAAACATAATAAGATGTGAAATGATCTTCCTTCCGTTCTTAATACAAATGTTTACTTGGCTGTGAGCATAAAATTGCTCTTATGGTCCGATCACCAATATGTATTGTATATGTATCCTAATAATTATTGTGTTAAGTTTCTGTGATTATACTCCAATGTCTGTGAGCTTATTGTGAGTGATATGTTTGTCTTCCTATAAAAACCCACTTAAATCTTGTAATTTTTCAATGAAATCATTATTTCAGACAGTAACAAAATTTTTTTTAGTAAAAAATTGTGGTTAGTAAATATTTTTTTTAAAAAGTTTTACAGTTCAGTACTATTCACAAAATTTTACGACATCCAAATTATTTTTATAAAAAGTTTAACTTTGGAAGTTACTGATTATAAGGTGAAAATTCATTCATCGTTCGAAATATATATTAGTAAACTTACATCAATTTTGGTTTTTCCATCATTTTATAATATTTTGTACAAACCTTTATTGTGGTGAAAACGAATTGAATATTGGATCTTTTTTTTTTTTGTTAGGCCGGAAGTTGCAGAGTCCACACTTAGTACTAGAACATTCATAACACCATGATTATGGGTGTAAGTGAACATACAACAATAAACTCCAGGCTGGTTTACAAGAGTTGAAACGGAACACTTTTTAATGTGGAACCAAAAGCCTAACGAAAAGTTTATACTTCATTAGTTACGGGAATGTGTTGGGGCAGACAGGCATCCAAGATAATTATCTGACACACAGTGCAAGGACATTAATATTTATTGCTATAGACTTTTCATGATTAATTAGAACTTTTGAAAAACCTGCTAAGGGTGTACTTTTCTACACATTTTGCATCGTATTGCCATTTGTAAGATTAACATTGCATAGGCCTGACTTAATCAATACAGGATGTTCCCAAATACGTGGGAAGTAATTGGGGAGTTGATAGTACACCCCAAAACAACCGAAATGCCTCTATGAATAGATGTCCTAAAGTCGATAGTTTCCGAGTTACAGACCTTTCAGCATTGTACTATACATATTGTTCACAGTCTTTCTTTCACGGGGTGTGCCTGATAATCTGATTAGCTTGGTACTCTATACAGGGTGGTCCGCCTAACGTGGAAAGCCTCAAAATTTCCGGAACAGTTGCAGATAACGAAATGTGGTTTTGGCTAAATAAAATTACGTACAGGGGCAAGTAATGTACCCCTAAGTGACTATTCATAACACGTTTATTGGAGATATATAATTAAATCCTATATAATTTTTTCCCTGGATACATACATTTACTTCAACGGCATCTGAAGGTTTGTGCAAAGAGGAATTTAGTTATATAGCATTTGCAATGGAAAGTAACACAGAAACGCCAAAAAATAATGTGCAAATATGATTGAGTGAGGTGGGCCGGTAGCATGGGGCAGTGGTTCTGTACTCACAGCTGTAAGCAAGCAACGCCCGTTGTAACTTCAGGCCGCTCGTCGCTCGCTACATGTGCGTTTACAGATGTGTATTGCTGTCGATGATAAACACATCAAGTACATGCTGTCAAAAGACCTAATGTGAAGCGTTTCAACCATAACTGTGCTCTTTTTTACTATGCATGCAGATGCGATTGGGTTTCTCCTTATGTGGGTTTGTTAAATTTGTCTTGCTCATCTGTACGCACTCGTTACTCAGTACTGTTAATGACAGGGACACAAATCTCATGAATTACGTTGGTGTCTGAACAAAATGTAATGTATTGATGTCAGACTTGCACTCACATGGCCCATCTCCACTGATGCGGTGCTCGTCTTTGTCCAATATTGCATTCCGTGCCCCTTGCCCCATTGAGTTAAGCGCTACGCTGCTATAAGGATTCGGTCCCACCAGGATGAGTCACGGCGCGTGTTGCTTGCTTACAGCTGTGAGTACAGAACCACTGCCCCATGCTACCGGCCCACCTAACTTAATCATATTTGCACTTTATTTCTTGGCATTTTTGTATTGCTTTCCATTGCATATGCTATATCACAAAATTCCTCTTTGCACGTGATTTCAGATGCCGTTAAAATTAGTTTATGTTTCCAGAGGAAAAATTACACGTGGTTTAATTATTTCTACCCGTACACGTGTTACGAATAGTCTCTTTGCGGCAAATTACTTGCCCCGTACGTAATTCAATTTAACCAAAACCGCATTTCGTGATCTGCGACCGTTCCGGAAATTATGGGCGTGTCCACGTTAGGCATACTACCCTGTAGAAAACCCCTCGGACCAATTTCAACTTAATTTGGTATACTTGTAGTATCTATTACAACCATAAAATGTGTCTATAAAGAAACTTTTTTTCTCAATGGCAGTTTGACTCACATAATAAATACGAACTTACGTCGTCTGTCGTAGTACTACTTGTTTGCCAAATTTGGCAGTAGTCGATTGATTTGTCCCCGAGATATGATATAAAAACTTTATTTTTAATGCGGCGCTATCTTACAAAATTATGGGTTATAGAATGCTATTTATTGACATATTTGCTTTTCGATTGGAGTTAATAAAAAAGACAGCTTGCATACGTAATTACTTGAACGTCACCCAATTCTGCTTGCAACACTTCGCTAGTATGGCCACTGTGTATCCGTTCATTATTTTTCTAGGAGTTTTTAATTTAAAAATTTGTCAGTTTGAAGTATTTTATAACGTTAATAGCTATTTTATACGAGCTAATTTTAAAAAAAAACTTATAACTCTTAGTGACCTCAAAAAAATATTCTTAATATTTCTGCTCATTTCAAAAGATATACATACCGTGGCAATGGAACGATATATCCCTTAATTTGTAATGTACGTTGTACAATAGAATGTTCGAGATAATTCTCGCACTGGCAGTGTAAACCACAAGAAGGAGAGATCGAAGTAAACTGTTATTTTATTCTTGAGCCCGACAGTGCATTTGCTATCCAGTTATTCACACTCCACTGTGAGGTTTTAAAGATATTTTCATTTAATTGTCGTAAAATACAGAACGGTCCAAAATTCATCTTCATGAAATCGGCAGTATGCTATTTTTGGTATCAGATGAATCAAGAAGTATGCTTACTCTTGAATGACGAGGATCGGTTGCTTCCGCTCGATCGCGAGGATTAAACTATAAACACGTGCACCTGGATTTCGAACGAATATTTCGCAAACCAGCTTCTACTAGAGCTGGTGAACAAGTTCAAGATGACGGGAAGTGTTGTCGGTGAGAAGCGTTCAGGTGAACCACGGACCTTGCACGCGCTACAACAATTCCTAGAGCCACAGCTTACTCTGGCCGGTGTCTTGAACTGAGTTTTCTATAAGTAAGATGGTGCTCCTCACTAACTTCGCTATCTCGATGAAACGTTTCCGGAGCTGCATCGAGACTGCGAGCCCTTCGACAGCGTCAAAGCGCCGATTGGCTTAAAGCTCGGCGGGCCGCATCGCGTAGCTGAATTATCAAAAATGTATGTGTACAATTATTATTGATTTGGGCTCCGACAGGACACGCAGCACTCGTGTCCTCTCCTGTGCCTACGTCACTGCTGCCAACCTTTGCCAGTGCCATTGTCACCAGTAGACGGATTTCGGGCTTTATTATCGTATAAAAGAAATATTCAGACAAATTTCTAAAAGTTTTAGCAATTTCTGATCCTACTCATAAAACCCAAAGCATTTTTTATGTTTTCTAAAAAATCAAAGAAATATCGTGAAGGGAGAATTATTTTACTAGATTCCCCATTACAAACAGCTATAATTAAGTAATTTTTACGCACTTCTCTCATTCCTGAGTGCGAAACCTTTTTTCTTTTGCTGACGACCTTAAAGAAGTATCCACTGTTTTTAAATAAATTCTTGTATTGTCTGTAGTTGTTATAAAATTTCCGTGCTTAGAAAACGTATTTTATAGAGAACTCGAAAATAATTTTGAATAGTCACAAATTCTATCTTCTATTGAATAATTTTCATAATTATTTATTTATTTGTTTCTATCAACACTACATTTTTCATAAACACAGTTATGTAACCCAGCACGTGTTTACGGTATGACACGCGTGATTGCGTGTGATGAATTATTGTCTTCCCGACGTGTTTCGAAAAGTGTTCTCCCAACCTTGAACCGCCCGTGACAGGAAGCGGAGCTGAATGCACAAGAGACACGCGGTCTGTCTTCGCCAGTGGAAATACGCACCGCGATGACAGACACGCACGCACGCAGGAGGCGGGTCATCAGAGGATTCCTACAGCGAACAATGAGGAGGGCGTATAAAATATTAGTAGGGCGAGATCGGGCCCGGCATTACGCTCCGCGGGGCGTTGTGTTTGCGGGGGTCGAGGGAATCCCTGACCGAGACNCTACAGCGAACAATGAGAAGGGCGTATAAAATATTAGTAGGGCGAGATCGGGCCCGGCATTACGCTCCGCGGGGCGTTGTGTTTGCGGGGGTCGAGGGAATCCCTGACCGAGACAGCGGCCACAATAGCCTCTGATTGGCAGCCGGGAGTATCTGCCTGGCGTCAATAGAGACGCCGCCCGCGCAAGCCAATCAGCGGCCACCTCGCGCCACGCAGCTCACTTTTTTTTAATTGAACATGAGTTCGGGCGGGGTGGGATTGCAGGGTGGCTTGAAGCCTTTCACCGGACGGCCAGCACAACCCCCTCCTCACACCCCTCGCTCCTTCTTTCAGTCATCCACCCTTGGTCCGGAATGAAAAGAGGCTGGGAATGATGTGGGCGATCGGAGAAAAAAAGGGGGAAGGGATGAAAAAAATCCCCCCCTTCCACTATCGCAATTCCTCTGGTGCGAGGCCTGGAAAACACAAAACCGTCGTTCGGGAACAATCAGGAATCGATAAATTGTGGACGACGGGCGTCCTGGGGTTGAATCACTGGGGCAGACAATGCACGGGCCGGAAACGGACATGTCCCACCTCCCCTCCCTTCCAGCCCCGGCACTCTTCCGCCCCACCAACCAGTGAATAGGAATATATCGCGCCGCGAAGGTCGCCAATATTACTGTTTCGAGGGAAATGTGAAACCTTGCTGCGGGCGCGGTAGAGTGCGGACTGCGGCGGGCTGTGCGATCCGACGTGTCGATACGGCTTTCCACCCTCCTTCCCTTTCTCGCTCCCTTCCTCCAGCATCCATTATTCCTTCCCTACTTTCAATTTCTCGTTGTTCTCCACTGATAACTTTGCTGATGGCCCAACCGCAGGGTCATAGGTTTCCCAAGTAGTGTGTATGCGAGGCTGGTCTCGCAACAACCCGTCGTACGTCAATCTTTCTGCACGGCAAAATTCCAGTGAACCACCTTAGCATCGTGATATTTCTTTAGTTGGAGATCTATTTTGATTGGAAATACATTTTCAAGAGTGAAATATTTTGGGGAAATAATTTGTTTATGTGGTAAGAATTTATGCTGATTATTTTTATATTTAAAATTTCTGAATTTACCACCAAATATTAATAAACACGTATCAGCCACCTTGAATTTTATTTCAAAGTGCGTATTCACGTCCAAGGAATGTCATCAGAAGGCGGTGGCTCATCCATCCGTCGAAAGTTGCAGTTTGGTATATATTTGATGAATGGACAGAAAGATTGAAAGGTGCCCTGCGATTGGTTGACAACAACGACAACGTAAACAACGATGTGGAGAAAATGCTAAGATTTTTTTTTATCGTGTGGGGATTTTTTTTTTCACGTTGATTTCCAAAGTGCCCAGTTATCAACAAACATATTTCACCCTTTTTTTCCCCCCTGATTTCGGGATTTTTCTGGCCTGGTGATAGCAAAACCGCATGTTACTCGTTCGTGTTTCGGTAGTTCCGGAAGTTGATGTAAACGCAATGAGTCTAAGTCCCGCCTCTGGTTTGACTGGCGGCAATAAGCTCTGTAATATCCCTGCCAGACTACAGCAAGTGGTAAACATTTCTTTTCTTCGATATGGAATCGGATACAAATGAATTTTTGGATAACTTCGCGGTTTTCCCAAGTTGATCGGCGGCTGTTGTTGCATTCTTGGAAAAAGCGCGACCTTTTTAAGTTGGTGTAGTTCGTTCTTCGTAGAAGAGGAGCAGCACATTATGTGTTCGTGAATCTCACGCCATTATTGATATATTCATATCAATTTGAACAAGAAGTTTTTCTGTAGATGATATCTCGATCGTTGTGAATCCTACATATATTTCTATTTTCCCTTGGAATACCTACAGTGCGTATCAACAGGCAAATTTGACACTTTCGTGCCTGTTATGAGAAGCATAAATAACGCCGTTACTAATGTTAGTACTAACAGTGGCAAAGAACGTTAACTGAAAAAATGGAGGGATATATAAAGTTATCAGGAACAGTATGAATAATTTAATATCAACACTTCATATTATTTCCACTTTCAGAAGACACTGACTCTAATACGCAATATGATGCAGTTCATACAAAACAACTTAATAAGTGCACATTTATTGTTTTCGCTTTGTTACTAAAAGATCCTCCTACCAAGTCACTAAAGTTTTGCTAAACTTTGTAATGATGTTCGAATAATTAGAGTTAGTAATTCTATAATTTTTTTTATTGTGATTAAAAAAATTTGTCCTTAAAAATAATTAAAATCTGGTGATGTCTTGATTTCTCGTTTCATCTCAATTTTATCCCCGTGGAAGAAGAGATTGAAGAAGGAAGAGATTTGTGCGGTTCTTAACATCGAGGTCTTCAAAGTTTTACTGTGGCTTAACGAATTAACCACGTAATTTTAAATTGAAAGATTTCTTACTAAGCTGTATAAAAATGTTAACAGTTTCTTAATGTGAAATATTTTCTTATTTAATTTATTTTTCTAAAGCCGTCAAAAAAATCGAAGAAATAACAAGTAACGAAATAATTGTTGTTATTCTGGCATCAGTGAAGAAAACATTACACGTATTAAAACTAACTTTGAAAAGTTATCATTTCCTGTTGTTTTTTTTTAAATGTTTAGAATTCTTTCTTAATTTTTTTTAAAGTGTTACAAATCTCTATTTGTATTTGCTTTCGTAGCACAGTATAATTTCGCAGTTACTTGTAATCAATAGATTCATATTACCAAGACACTGTTGAATCTGTATTTCACATGATACTTTCGTGCAATATGGTAGCCGATGCCACAGACACAATTTTTATCGTTTCGGCACAGAAAATTGAAGGTCAACAGTTTGTTAAATTGTGAAGCGCAATAGCTTTTGTCACAAATTGCTATCGTGGCTTTAACACTTAATTGTGTTCCGGAATTAAGAAAGAGTAGGGCCACATTAGTCCAATGCAGTTTTCGAAAAGCCATGTAAAAGAATGCTTGATGAGGGGGAGGGGGGAAGAATGTTTGGTAGTGGTATCTGCAAATTTTCCGAGCAAATGTTTAACATGAGTGGAGCATTTTTTAAAGTTATTTCTTAGAACTAATTTTATCATTTCACTGCGGTGTATGATGCTATGCTAAAGGAACGTATAGAATTTTATGCTCGGCTCCGATATGAGCAAATTTATGCAACGCGGTCTCCGTTGTATACCTGAGAGGGATGCCAGACGCACGTTGTATACCTGAGAGGGATGCCAGACGCACGTTGTATACCTGAGAGGGATGCCAGACGCACGTTGTATACCTGAGAGGGATGCCAGACGCACGTTGTATACCTGAGAGGGATGCCAGACGCACGTTGTATACCTGAGAGGGATGCCAGACGCACGTTGTATACCTGAGAGGGATGCCAGACGCACGTTGTATACCTGAGAGGGATGCCAGACGCACGTTGTATACCTGAGAGGGATGCCAGACGCACGTTGTATATCTGAGAGGGATGCCAGACGCACGTTGTATATCTGAGAGGGATGCCAGACGCGCGTTGTATATCTTAGAGGGATGCCAGACGCGAGTTGTATATCTTAGAGGGATGCCAGACGGGCGTTGTATATCTAAGAGGGATGCCAGACGCGAGTTGTATATCGGAGAGGGATGCCAGAAGCGAGTTGTATATCGGAGATGGATGCCAGATGCGCGTTGTATATCGGAGAGGGATGCCAAACGCGCGTTTATAAACTTCAAAACAAGGAAACTGCTTAAGCAAATCGGCTATTTTTCTATTAAACATTTGTGGATTCAGCTGAGGTGTCCAAATGTTGACTACCAGTATTCAGAAACCAAGTACTGCCTCCGGAACACAACGGAGCCAATGAGCATCAAGCTGTGGTAGCATTAGAATGAGGTGGAACGAGAGGCGAGTACAGGTCCCCGAACCATCGGGTCGGCGCAATCGGTGGGAAAATGGGACACGAGACGCAGCTTATCTACAGTAGGCCAGTTATGAAAGTGGCACCTTCATCCGATTACCGTGTGAAAATTTTGTTTCCTTTATCAGTTTCCTGTGTGAAAACTCAATACTTATCACTTACAGATCCTCTCGTAATCGCCATAATGCACTTCAAGACGTGGCCACGAAATAATTTATCGTTACATTCGCTGTATGGTGATCAATTTTGAAAGCCCTGATCATTAAGACATACTTCTTTCCTCTTCTGTTAACCTTGCGCCGTGTACACTCATCTGCAAAAAAAATTATTACACTGAAGGTATCATCATCGCAGGGGTATGTAGATGGGTACAGGCAGGTATACAGAAAACATTAAATTTGTGTACCACAACAAGCATGTCTTGCAGGAGATCTACACTTTCAGGATGCATATTGTATGTTGTTCGACCACACGTATCACAGAGACAGACGGCGATACGTTTGGGCATGGAAGCATGCAGACGTCGGATGTTCTCCTGAGGAAGACCCTACCACAGCTGGCGCAACTGACCCTCCAAATCCGCCGTAGTTGCTGCTCGCCGACGTTGCAATGCAATCTGGTCCCAAACGTTTTGGATGGGCGAGAAGTCTGGGGACTTTGACGGCCAAGGAAGCACGCTGACAACAGAAATACAGAGCAAAGATACCCGCGCTTTGCGATGCCAGGAATTACCATGCTGGAAAATGGGGTTGTCGAGCTGCACCAGGAAGGAGAGTTCACATGGTCGCAGAATTGCCTGGACATGTAGCCGCGCCATCAGGGTTCCTTAAAACACCACCAGTGAGGTGGAGAAATCTTAGGAAGTGTCACCCCGCACCATGGCACCTCTAGTTTGGGCGGTGTGCCACTCTGCAACGAAGCATGGGTAACGGCGTTAGCCAGGACGTCTCCAGACACGAATAAGGCTTTCGTCTGTATCCAGAGAGAACCGTGATTCTTCGCCGAACACCATCAGTCGCCAATCTTCAAGCTGCCATGTTACCCGTTCCCGGCAGAAGGTCGCACGTGATTGGCGATGCTCAGGTTGTAGTGGTAGACGTCTTAAGGGACGCCGTGACGACAGATCCTGCTCTGCTAGCACTCTGTATACGATACACGTGGACACATGCGTATGCTCAGCTGCTGTGGCATTTACCTTTTTACGTGGATGGTGCGCAGCGACGCCTCTGGAGTGATTACAACCTGTCGCATAAATGAAATGATCCTGCCTGCTGGTGGTCCGCCGGGGTCGACCCCAAGCCTTCTCGACGGGTGCGCGTGCACCCTCCTGTTCCCACTGCGTCCAACACCGACTCACAGTGTAGGAAGAACGGTTCAAGCGGCTAGCAAAGCGCCGAAACGTCCGATCTGCCTCTCGGAGGCCGAAGACGCGGCCTCCCTCAAACTCTTCCGTCTGGACAAAGGCTTGCCGAACACGCCGTCGGGGCATGCTGCATGCTCACTGCACATGGCCACAGAGTACTTAAGAATACACAGGTTAAACAAGACACTCATTCCACGAGCTCCAGCCACACACGCCACCAAAATGGCGTCACTAGCCAGTAACATGTCGGAACGACGTTCGCCCATGAGCACCTGGCGACCTACTTGCCAGCTGGCAACCCAGTTAGTAAGGAAGCTTCCGCAGCTCCCAGTAGCCAATCAGACGCCAGGCTCGTTCCCATGGCCTCGCGGAGCCAATCAGAGAATGGGCACGCCGCTTCAAAGGAACCGACCCACCATTTCGGCTCTGTGTAAATATGCATGCTGACAGTTCTTTCTTATTCTTTAAATACACTAACTGATAATTAATTTAATGTGTCATGTTGAAAGACGCCATTGGATGGAAAATAAACACCATAATACTTGTTTAAATACGTCTAAACCACTGTCTACATGCATATTTTTTACAAAATATATTCTTTGGTAAAACAAAATTTGAAATGCTACGTATTTGATTTTGTCCGCATAACCCAATATGCAATGTTGATGGGGGAAAAAAAACATTTCTTCAATTCAGCAACATTTCTCTTAAAAAAATATAACTGGTTGACAGCTGTTCATGTTTATTTGACCGTACAAAAACAACCATCTTGTTGACGCAACGGAACATTTCTCTCGGTGTATTTTTAAACCCGTGGGAAACGTGCGTAGTGATTTGTTTCATCACAGAGTANCGCAACGGAACATTTCTCTCGGTGTATTTTTAAACCCGTGGGAAACGTGCGTAGTGATTTGTTTCATCACAGAGTATATAAGTACACAGAGTAGATAAGTACACAAAGGTGAAATGGCGTGTCGGCTACTTTGATGTGAGGGCACCCATTCTCAGATTGTTTGTGCGAGACTCTGGAACGTGTCTTGTTTCTGATTGGCTCCTGGGTGCTGCGAAGTTTTCCCCTATTGGCCGGGATGCCAGGCTGGTGAGTAAGTTGCCAGGCGCTGATTGGCGATCGGCGTCCCGACATGCTTCTGGCGAGTGACGCCATTTTGCTGGCGTGTGCGGAGCTTGGAGCTCGCGGAATAAGCACGTGTTTCACCTCTGTATTCTCAAGTATTTTCTTCACGCTTTTTGAATCAAACTCTGGGAAAATCACTCCTTGTATGAGGCGTTTGATTGTTTTCTAACTATCCCATGTATCAGATGTTTTTTTTACTTCTGTTAACACAGATGTATCTTATTTTTTGGCAAAGTAGAACTTTAACTTATATCTTATATACATTACAATGTTTCATTTATAATATTTATAAAATTCTATACAAAATAACATGTAACTGGATCCGATGTAGGTATAAATTCAAAAGAAATATCGAAAAAAAAGCCAAAAATCTATCTCAGAAACTGCTAACACCACATTCACCAGATTTATTTCAATCGATAGAGGTCCCCTTATAAACTTAGGAATATGTTATCTTTATTGGACTGTCTGGCCGAATTGATACGAGAGAAAAGGAATACTAAATAATGTGTTCGTGTAGGCAATCTTCAGTGAAATAAAAACCCTCATTTCTCGCAATATACTTATCCGATTTAAATAGTTGACATATCGTTGGGTTCTTCTTAAAATAAAACCATAGAGAAAATACGTGTTTTTGTAATGCCTGGTAAGAAATAGTTCTTATGCAAAATATAATTAAAGTGAGTGCGTTTGAACGCCGTGCGTGGACAGTGTAGTGGTATTTTCCAGTCTTAGTTAAGCTTTGTTTGCATAAGGCAGAGGAACATCCTGGTAGTAAAACTTTATTAGTGCTTCAGAAGAGCTGGAAGTAGCTATGAGTGGTCTATACTCGGTGATTGTGTGTCACAATTGTGCGTGTTACACATGGCGTGTATGCTCGACATCGTGTGAAATGATGCTACCCAGGACGAAGGGAGCCATACGCACAAATGGCCTAAATGCATGACACTAAGCGAGGCCCTAAGAAGTAGATGCTTCAGAATGTCTCCGACGGATGGAGGATGACGTATGTGCCCATCCGTCTTTGGAAACGTCCACGACACGCTAAAAATCCCGACTTACATCAGCCGGAAATCATACCGAGATCCTCCAGAAACCAAACCTGAATTGAGTCTTAATGGAAGAAAGATAAACTGATCACAAAACATATCCCAGTGCCCGCCTCAAAATAATAAAATGCACCTGCTGAAAACCGAGTTATTTTTTTTTATCTGTCTGTGTTTGTGTACGAGTGTGTGTGTCTTCCCCCTTCCTTTATTCCAACTTTTTTTTCAATATCAGAATAATTTTAATCAATTATATAATTCACCTAATTTTTCTAGTAAAAGTGCTCGCAAAATTTTTACGTCCTATTCTACTGGTTGCAGAGCATGACTCCCGTTGAAAGTGTAGCCCAAAGCTTCGTGGTAATTAATTACGTCATGGCCCAGGTTTCAAATACAAAATTCATATAAAAAAATTTGAGTTTACAAAAAAATAGTAGTTAGTGTCCTTGGACAACATATTAAGCAAGTGCACTGAAAAAATGTTTTGTGAGAAAGTCGCCTTACAATTTTTTTGTGAACAAAAAATTATCCTGCATTGATCGGATCACTTAAGTGGTGATAATGGCGATAGTTAAATAATTTGGTGCTCAAAGAAAGTAAATTTAATAGAGCAAATTCACTTAATACATTTTGTAAAAAAAATTGCTCTCTGAACAAACAAGAAGTTACCGATAACTAATGAGACTAATTTGTTCTACGTGGGTGCCAAAACATTTTAGGGAAATTTTTAAAATCTTTGATAACTGGTCGGCGTTCACGTCTCATTGACATCAACATCATTATAGATGAAACCAGAAACATGTGAAACAGCACCAAGACAATTAAAATACACGAGTGAATTACCCGGGATTCTAATTCAGAAAAACTTGTATAATTAAGTTAGCGTGAAATCAACTGCATCGCGGAGGTAGGATTTGGAGCATCAACTTAGGACGTGATCAGTCTAATGCTTTGAGTGATAGGGTTCTTTAACCTGAAATATTTACATTACCATAATTTCGAAAATAAGTGACAGAGCCACTTAAAAGAAATATTTTTACATGGCCTACCATAATGCCAAAATGTGTGAAAAAATTTGGTGGAAATCGGTTGGTTGGCATCCGAGATATGGCGTAAAAACTTTATAAAAAAACAGGAATATCTGATCAAAACTGTATAAAAAGAGTTTTTATATAGGATGTTTCTGATACCTACATAAAAAGTTCGATTGAATTTGGTTAAATTGTTAAATAGATATGCTAAATATATTAAAATATTTATGTGACCGCCATTTCAAAAATCAGTGTCTGACCCTATTTAAATCATGTAAATTTACATAGCCTTCTGTAGTTGAGTACTATTTGGTGGAAATTAGTTGAAATATTCCATAAATATGGCAAAATGTTCCATTTACTCAACCGATGCTATTTTCCAAAAAATCCTGTAAAAGAGGTTCTCTGTAGACATAAATGATTCTTCTAACTGATAATGTGTACCTATTATATTTGCTTGGATTTGGTAGAAAATTGTCATAGATATTACAAATTAATATTAAATATTTATATAAACCCTATTAAAAATGCCTGCCGCACATTACACATGTGTATGAATCGGTTGATTGATCCCCGAGATTTGGCATAAAACCTCCATTGTTCATGTGACGATCTTCATAAATAGAGGAAAAAAAGTTTACGTATTATCACCTTCGATGAATGTCATAGATACAATATACAAAGCTATATGCAAATCTGTTACCTTGTTTTGTAGCTATAGCACGCTGAGATAAAATGTTTGTATAGGCGCAATTTGGAAAATAGATTTACACACCTAAAACGCATAAATTGATATGGCCTACTACAGTGCAACTTCTTCGCCAAATTTGAAATAAATTGGATCATTGTTTCCCGAAATACAACACAAAAATTGTGTTATTGTATGTGGGGCTAACTTACAAAATGGCGGAGAAGTGAGGCTTTCCTCATACAATTTTGATGGGTATAATTGATACTTTCAGCATACAAAGTTAAGTTGAAATTGGTTTTGTATTTTCGTAGATAAAAATTCTGAGCTAAAATTATTATATGGCCATCATTTTGAAAATGTGTGTGCCTGACCATCTCAAAGTTTATCAATTTACATGGCCTGCCAAAGTGCTACTTATATGCCAAATTTGGTAGAAGTCTGTTGTTTTTTCGGAGATATTGAATAATTTTAATTTGTGGTGTGATATTATTTTACAAAATGGCGGACAAACAGACTTTGTGTGGACACGTTTGATTATGGTTATATATACCGCCAGCATACAAAGATTAATTGGAATTAAATACATGTTTTTGACGATATAACATACAAAACTAAAATAGCTATAAGGCCGCCATTTTGAAAGGAAGTGTCTGCCATTCTTGAAACATATCAGTTAACATCACCTACCACAGTACTACTAGTTTCCTATATTTGATAGGAATCGGTTAATGACTTCCCGAGCTATGACATAAAAATTTATTTATTTGTGTAGCGCTGTCTTACAAAATTGAGGAAAAAAGAGGCTCCGTTGTAGACACATTTTATGTTTGTTATATATACTCCCAGCAAAACAAACAAAGTTAAGTTGTAATTGATTACATGGTTTCCAAGATACAGCATACTATGCTTAAATATATAGATGAACGCTATTTTTAAAACAAGTCTCTGACATACTTGAAAAATATTTGTACAATCACCTGCCGCAGTTCTACTTCTTTTCCTAATTTTTTTGCAATCTGTCAGTTGTTTCTCGATATACTAGACAAATCTTTATTAATTCATTTAGCACTATTAAAAAAAACGGACTAAAGTGTTTTTTTTGGTTATGTAATTATCGTAACATATACTGGCAGCGTACAAAATTTGGTTGGGATTTGTTAAACGGTATATAAGTTAAACCAAATAAACATAAAATATTTACATGAGCGCCATTTTTAAAACAAGTGCCTGATTACGTTTCATTACAAATATTCACCTTACTTATAATAGTATAACACACTTGCGAAATTTGGTGAAAATGGGTTTGGTAGTTTTCGAGATATAATGTAAAGCTTTATTTTTTCACGTGGAGCTATCTTACAAAATGGTGAAACAATAACAATATTAACCTATGAATTTAATATATATAACTTACGCTGTCAGCGTTAAAAATTTAGCTAAGTCGGTTGAACGGTTTCCGAGATATGACATATAACCTTAAAATTTGAAATGGCCGCCATTTTGAACGTTATAAAAGCCAGGTGTACTAACTTTGTACTATATATGTACCGAGTTTCGTGAAATTTGGTCCACGCGTTCAAAAATTTAAAGGGGGGACACACACAGTCACATGAACATACACACACATTCATACAGACTCACAGACAGACAGAAAATTGATATTATAAGCCTTTCTTTCCTTCGGAAATGCTAAAAATAGGGGGAAATATGGCATTTTTTAACGTACCCTGCAAAAATTGCTTGAAATACCTTCCATGAACACATTCGGTAGCAAGGTATTTTATTTTTTCATCACAATGTGGGGGCCGCGGTTGTTTAGTGGTTAGACTGCTCTACTAACCACCACGACCAACCTGGTTAGATTCCCGGCAGGGCCACCCCAGGACTTTCGCATGTGGGAATCGTGCAGGATGATGCCACTGGTCGGTGGGTTTTCTCGGGGATCTCCCGTTTCCCCGCCCTTGCGTTTCGGCACTACTCCATACTCACCTCGCTTCACCCTCATCGGCTCTCAAGACCTCGATGCTAAGAGCGGCCCAAATCTTTTCACTCACTTACTCACCGCAATGTGCAACGGGAAAAAAAAGAATTTTTGGCCTTCGCATCGTGTAAAAACACTAACGAAAATATGAGGTTCTATTTCGATTTCCGGGACAGTTTATTTTGAAGAGATATTGTGACTGAACTGCAAGCACTTTATTTTCTGTGCGGAAAAATTTTAAGTTGTCATTGCAAAGATTTTCTAAGTTGCAGGTTTAAATTCTTTATTTCAATAAAATAAAAACTTTATATTTCACGTACCATCGAATGAAGTAATCAGTACTGAAGTAACAGAAAATCGTTGCAAATATCATATTTTCATGAGTGTCTCCAGAATAACAAGTCGATTTGTAAAATATCCCTTGCGAGGAGCTTTTTCTTTCAAAGTTGTGGTAATTTCAACTTAACTGAGTTGAAGACATAAAACTGTTATGGGCTTATGTTGANTTGCAAAGATTTTCTAAGTTGCAGGTTTAAATTCTTTATTTCAATAAAATAAAAACTTTATATTTCACGTACCATCTAATGAAGAAATCAGTACTGAAGTAACAGAAAATCGTTGCAAATATCATATTTTCATGAGTGTCTCGAGAAAAACAAGTTGACTTGTAAAATATCCCTTGCGAGGGGCTTTTTCTTTCAAAGTTGTGGTAATTTCAACTTAACTGAGTTGAAGACATAAAACTGTTATGGGCTTATGTTGACNGCTTTTTCTTTCAAAGTTGTGGTAATTTCAACTTAACTGAGTTGAAGACATAAAACTGTTATGGGCTTATGTTGACTACATGCTATGCTTATATTTACTCACTTACTGGTGGTTATAAGTATCCCCTAACCAAGCCATGTGGGAGACAGTTTACACACTAGCTTATTAAATATTATTTATTTTTAATTTGGTAGCAAACTAATTGCCTACAAACATGAGTTGCGTCGGAAATTGAGTCCGCTCTTTCCAACACGCACAATATGCCTTGGAAAATCAAAATCAAAACGTTAGATTTTATACTTATAAGACTTTTTAATTTTCTCATGTTTATGGTTTAATAACACGCAATTATTTTTAATTAAAGTGAGGGCTAAAATAAAGAAGAGTATTGAAAAATGTCTTTGTTAATTTTTAATTAAATAAATATGCTAAAATAAAAATAAAAATTACTTGGTTCTCGTTAAAATGTTTTATACGAAAAGTGCGTAGCTAAAATATTGGTAAAATAAATTCACGAAAGAATTGCTTATTATTTAAGCAGTACATCTGTATGATTTCAACACACAGTAAAAAAGCGACGTGTGCATGAATATTACAATAACCACATCACCAAACTGTTTTAAAGATTTTTCTTTAAATTTTATGGGCGAGCTCATTTTAATTTCTTTTATGACGGGCGTGTCTGTTACTCTCCGTGACAGATTTAGGCTGATAGCTGTTTTGCATTGCAAATTTTTTCTTTCAATTCGAGAAATGGATTCGGGGAAAAACCCTTGTCACATTGAATTCAGCTTATAAAAAATTTGACGGCAACCTTATTCAAATGCTCNACATTGAATTCAGCTTATAAAAAATTTGACGGCAACCTTATTCAAATGCTCTTATTATTTCCACTTCAGTGCAATCTCTTATAATACAGCTTTTGTTTCGGAACTCAAAACTTCTGGTGGTGAAGCTTGGTAACTAAACTCAAACTTCAAAGCTTTTTTTAAAGAAACAATTTAAAACAAAATGTTTTCACGCCTTAAAAATACAGTTTAATATATCACTTGCGATTGCAGAGAGATGACTTGTTTAAAAAATAATTTNCTTATTATTTCCACTTCAGTGCAATCTCTTATAATACAGCTTTTGTTTCGGAACTCAAAACTTCTGGTGGTGAAGCCCAGGTAACTAAACTCAAACTTCAAAGCTTTTTTTAAAGAAACAATTTAAAACGAAAGGTTTTCACGCCTTAAAAATACAGTTTAATATATCACTTGCGATTGCAGAGAGATGACTTGTTTAAAAAATAATTTNGGTTTTCACGCCTTAAAAATACAGTTTAATATATCACTTGCGATTGCAGAGAGATGACTTGTTTAAAAAATAATTTTAAAGCAATCCCAGATAAAGGCCTATTTCGTCCCCGTCTCATATTCTTATCTACACAACTGCGTCATAAAATACACCGTAAGTTTTTTTTTTAGTTTATACTGATATCGATATATGGTGTAAATGAGTTAAATATCGTATTCAATGAAAAGAGAAATATTGTCGTAGCTTGAGAGATCAGATAAATTTGTAACATCTAATACAAGGTCATCATGAAGTACCGAGTGCTACCCTTCGAGCTCTATGTTCACGGGTATGACCACAACGCCATTCTGTCGATGACTCGGCTGTTCTGCAGAAGTTCACTCGTCGTATGCCAAACTTAAAAAAAAAAAAAGTGATAGTGTCATTGGCATATCTAAAAGTACTCGTGAGCAACAAAAAAAAATAATAACTTAGTTTGTGTGCATAATAAGTTGATGATTCATTTCGTCGCTGGTCCGAAGAGATATTGTCGGTTGAATAAACCACGCAGTTAAGGGATTTGAAAGAGGTAAGTGAAATGTGGCACTGGATAAATCGTCAGTTACGGAATAAAATAACTCCGTTGAATCCCTATGAAAATGAGATGCCA
The DNA here is from genome assembly GCA_002778355.1 of Clitarchus hookeri. NCBI lineage: Eukaryota > Metazoa > Arthropoda > Insecta > Phasmatodea > Phasmatidae > Clitarchus > Clitarchus hookeri. The sequence goes on along the minus strand of NQII01004611.1, from coordinate 106,463 downwards.
TTTTCGAAACTGTTTTGCGAATATTTTTGCCCCCAAATCTTCTGCTTATCATCATTTGGACGTATGCACATTAGATCATCAATATTTGTAGGCAATGTTTCGCGGGCAACTAAGATTTTCTCCGCCGGCTAACAATTGCAGGATACTAGCAACNATCAATATTTGTAGGCAATGTTTCGCGGGCAACTAAGATTTTCTCCGCCGGCTAACAATTGCAGGATACTAGCAACAGAAACTTGGCAGCAAATGTACTCGTTCACATGTACGCGGATTTTACACACAGAGAGAGAGAGAGAGAGAGAGAGAGAGAGAGAGACATAGAGTGTGTGCCCGTGGGCAAGTAACACGCAAAAGAAGTTAAAAACATATATATTTCTTATTGTCTAAATCAAATGCCAGGGCGCTTCACATGTTTGAAGTTGGATCTTACGCACTAATTTATTACAAATATTGAATAAATTATTTACTATTTTAACACTGAGTGTCTGGATACTATGCAACGGAACAAAGACATGCAAACACTACCACANATCAATATTTGTAGGCAATGTTTCGCGGGCAACTAAGATTTTCTCCGCCGGCTAACAATTGCAGGATACTAGCAACTTGGCAGCAAATGTACTCGTTCACATGTACGCGGATTTTACACAGAGAGAGAGAGAGAGAGAGAGAGAGAGACATAGAATGTGTGCCCGTGGGCAAGTAACACGCAAAAGAAGTTAAAAACATATATATTTCTTATTGTCTAAATCAAATGCCAGGGCGCTTCACATGTTTGAAGTTGGATCTTACGCACTAATTTATTACAAATATTGGATAAATTATTTACTATTTTAACACTGAGTGTCTGGATACTATGCAACGGAACAAAGACATGCAAACACTACCACANGATAAATTATTTACTATTTTAACACTGAGTGTCTGGATACTATGCAACGGAACAAAGACATGCAAACACTACCACACATGTCGCTGCCATCAACTTATTACATAAAGATATTCACGATTACTACCCATACTTCGACTTAATCCACATGACGCGTGAGTATTTTTGGGATTTAAATGATGGGTTAATAATCTCAATATCTCAATTAACTAAAAAGTGGCCTTGTGTAGACACCTTTAAGCCTCGCTGTTTTCGAGAAATTCGTGTTTTAATTTAAAAAATAATATGTAACAATACCTGGCAGGTTGGCAACACCTACAACATCTAACGATATAACGCCGCGGCTATCGAAGGGAGGGGATGATTCCAGCTCTGAGTCTGAGAAATTCTTCAATTTACAATCAATCTTAAATAATAGCCGGTGACATACACCTCTACGAGTGCCGTTTTCATGGACGGAGACTCGAGAGTGCTGAACGAATTTCGACTTATCGAACAACATCACTGAAAGAACAAGGGACACCGCCGTCGTTCGTGCGAGAATGTGGTGTTCCAAACCGAAATTCGTTATAAGTATGTACGGCAGTTACCGAATGCCTCTCTTTGGTGAGAGAATCGCGATCACGTGGTTCACAAGGGATGGACATACAGCTCGTCGTTAAAGGTGCCTTCTGACTGCCTGCGAGGAAGACGACAACTGCAAGAGTCGGTAGGCGGAACAGCATGACGCATGTTCTTGAGTGTGTGGACAACCTGCTTTTCATCCATGGCAACATGCGCATGTTGCGATACAAACAGTTTCAAATGTAATATTTGTCGTAATAAATTATGCACGTAATAGTGTCAGGACTCTAGAATTTCCAATTTCTTTCATTACCCGTACGTTAACGTTCGTTGTCACATAAAGTCGCATTTATGTGAATCAAATAATACGACTATATAAGACTTCAAAGTTGTTAATCAGCGCATATGTGACCGTCGTTTCGTGGACGCTGCATGCATTTTCGATGAGCATGCGTCTCTTAGTGACGTCACGCCAGTTAGCGACAGGATGGTCTTCTGGTACAAAGAGCTAGTTCGAAAATACTGAGTTTCACTCTTCACCAGTGGAAAATGCACCGTGGACATGTATCTCTGATGTTCGGGCCAACGTTTCGAACGAGCGAGGCTCAAAACAATGCGCGAGTCCTAAGTAGAGTCAAAGGAACGAGCGAGTAAAACTGTGACCTTGAACGTCTCTACCGTGTACCGCTGGAATACGTGTGCCACAACAGCGCTGAGAATCGAACTGTGTTATGATCGTTGAGGAGGTGTACGTTTTAAATCGACTGGTAAGGGTGAAAAAAAAAACAATATATAGGCAGGTAATACAACATGGTATCACGAGTGGTGGTATAACACACGGAGGAATGCAATTGTCGGACATTTAAGGTGTAAAGATAATTCTGGTGGTTTATAACCAATTTATTCTTATCTAGTAACAGTGGAANAATTGTCGGACATTTAAGGTGTAAAGATAATTCTGGTGGTTTATAACCAATTTATTCTTATCTAGTAACAGTGGAATGATGCACAGAAAATTCACATTGTCATGTATTACATAATGGAGCACACAAATGTGGCATGCAGTTATGTGTGAAACTTAATAAAGAAATTTTTAACAAGCTGGTTCTGTAAATTTCTTTTTTATTATAAATAAGGATTTGNAATGTGTGAAACTTAATAAAGAAATTTTTAACAAGCTGGTTCTGTAAATTTCTTTTTTATTATAAATAAGGATTTGCAAATAAAATATATATGTATCATAAGACAGTGTGTTGTAGAAAATTTTTCGCAACTAGTTTCCAAAGAAATAGTTTGTAAAACTTACAAATCAAACATTTACTCGCGTATGCCGTGTTTACTGGCATTCTCATCGGATTACAGTGAACATTATACATACGTTATTCTAGGAATAATACGCATATCTGGTTTATTAAATGTAAGTTCAATGATTTAAATAAACCTGGATTATGTAAAAGGTGAACGTGCACTTAATCAAACAGTGCATTCAATGCCATGGCATCTTCGTCCAGTTACGCTGGACTTTTAACCTTCCATTGCACCCGCCAGTTGTCTGTCTGTCGGTCACGTGATCTTCAACCAATCGCAGGGCACCTTTACATCTTTCCGTCCATCCATAAAATATTTACCAAACTGTAATGGATGAGCCATCGCCTTCTGACGAAATTCCTTAGACGTGAATACGAACTTTGAAATGAAATTGAAGGCGGCTGATATGTGTTTATTAATATTTGGTGGTAAATTCAGAAATTTTTAATATAAAAATAATCAGTATAAATCCTTACCACATGAACACATAATTTCTCCAAAAAANGTAAATTCAGAAATTTTTAATATAAAAATAATCAGTATAAATCCTTACCACATGAACACATAATTTCTCCAAAAAATTTACTCTTGAAAATATATTTCCAATCAAAATAGATCTCCAACTAAAGAAATATCACGATGCTAAGGCGNAAAAAAATTTACTCTTGAAAATATATTTCCAATCAAAATAGATCTCCAACTAAAGAAATATCACGATGCTAAGGCGGTTCACTGAAATTTTGCCGTGCAGAAGGATTGACGGACGCCGGGTTGTTGCGCGTCCAGCCTTGCATACATACTACTTGCGAAACCTATGTCCCTGCGGTTGGGCCATAAGCGAAGTTATCAGTGGAGAACAACGAGAAATTGAAAGTAGGGCAGGAATAATGGATGTTGGAGGGAGGGAGCGAACAAGGGGAGGAGGGTGGAAAGCCGTATCGACACGTCGGATCGCACAGCCCGCCGCAGTCCGCACTCTACCGCGCCCGCAGCAAGGTTTCACATTTCCCTCGAAACAGTAATATTGGCGACCTTCGCGGCGCGATATATTCCTATTCACTGGTTGGTGGGGCGGAAGAGTGCCGGGGCTGGAAGGGAGGGGAGGTGGGACATGTCCGTTTCCGGCCCGTGCATTGTCTGCCCCAGTGATTCAACCCCAGGACGCCCGTCGTCCACAATTTATCGATTCCTGATTGTTCCCGAACGACGGTTTTGTGTTTTCCAGGCCTCGCACCAGAGGAATTGCGATAGTGGAAGGGGGGGATTTTTTTCATCCCTTCCCCCTTTTTTTCTCCGATCGCCCACATCATTCCCAGCCTCTTTTCATTCCGGACCAAGGGTGGATGACTGAAAGAAGGAGCGAGGGGTGTGAGGAGGGGGTTGTGCTGGCCGTCCGGTGAAAGGCTTCAAGCCACCCTGCAATCCCACCCCGCCCGAACTCATGTTCAATTAAAAAAAAGTGAGCTGCGTGGCGCGAGGTGGCCGCTGATTGGCTTGCGCGGGCGGCGTCTCTATTGACGCCAGGCAGATACTCCCGGCTGCCAATCAGAGGCTATTGTGGCCGCTGTCTCGGTCAGGGATTCCCTCGACCCCCGCAAACACAACGCCCCGCGGAGCGTAATGCCGGGCCCGATCTCGCCCTACTAATATTTTATACGCCCTTCTCATTGTTCGCTGTAGAAATCCTCTGATGACCCGCCTCCTGCGTGCGTGCGTGTCTGTCATCGCGGTGCGTATTTCCACTGGCGAGGACAGACCGCGTGTCTCTTGTACATTCAGCTACGCTTCCTGTCTCGGGCGGTTCAAGTTTGGGCGAACACTTTCCGAAACACTTCGGGAGGAAAAATAATTCCCCACTCGCAACCACACGTGTCTTACCATAAACACGTACTGGGTTACGTGATTGTGTATGAAAAATGTAGTGTTGATAAAAGAAAATAAATTAATAAACAATTATGAACATTGTTCAATAGAAGATAGAATTTGAGTGTATTCAAAATTATTTAAGAGTTCTCTGTAAAAATGTTTCTAAGCACGACATTTTTATAACAAATACAGACACTACAAGAATTNGGTTGGGAGAACACTTTCCGAAACACTTTGGGAGGAAAAATAATTCCCCACTCGCAACCACACGTGTCTTACCATAAACACGTACTGGGTTACGTGAGTGTGTATNGTTTGGGCGAACACTTTCCGAAACACTTCGGGAGGAAAAATAATTCCCCACTCGCAACCACACGTGTCTTACCATAAACACGTACTGGGTTACGTGATTGTGTATGAAAAATGTAGTGTTGATAAAAGAAAATAAATTAATAAACAATTATGAACATTGTTCAATAGAAGATAGAATTTGAGTGNATGAAAAATGTAGTGTAGATAAAAGAAAATAAATTAATAAACAATTATGAACATTGTTCAATAGAAGATAGAATTTGAGTGTATTCAAAATTATTTAAGAGTTCTCTGTAAAAATGTTTCTAAGCACGACATTTTTATAACAAATACAGACACTACAAGAATTGATTTAAAAATAGTGGATACTTCTTTAAGGTTCTGCAAAAAAAAAAGCACTCAGGAATGAGAGAAGTAAGTATAAATTACTTAATTATACCTTTTTGTAATAAGGAATCTAGTAATATAATTCTCCCTTAACTATATTCCTTTCATTCTATTAGATAACATAAAAACGCTTTGGGATTTATGGGGAGGATCGGTAATTGCTAAACCTTTTAGAAATTCTTCTGATTATTTCTTTTATATGTTAATAAAGCCCGAAATCCGTCTACTGGNGTAATTGCTAAACCTTTTAGAAATTCTTCTGATTATTTCTTTTATATGTTAATAAAGCCCGAAATCCGTCTACTGGAGACAATGGTTCTGGCAAAGGTTGGCAGCAGTGACGTAGGCACGGGAGAGGACACGAGTGATGCGTGTCCTCCCGGAGCCCAAATCAATAATAATTTTACACATACATTTTTGACAATTCAGTGACGCGATGCGGCCCGACGAGCTTTAGACCAATCAGAACTTTGACGCTGTCAACGGGATCGCAGTCTCAATGCAGCTCCGGAAACGTTTCATCGAGATAGCGAAGTTAGCGTGGAGCACTATCTTGCTTGTAGATAACTGAGTTCAAGACACCGGCCAGAGTAAGCTGTGGCTCTAGGAATTGTTGTAGCGCGTGCAAGGTCCGTGGTTCACCTAAACGCTTCTCACCGACAACACTTCCCGTCATCTTGAACTTGTTCACCAGCTCTAGTAGAAGCTGGTTTGCGAAATATTCGTTCGTAATCCAGGCGCACGTGTTTATAATTTAATCCTCGCGATCGAGAGGAAGCAACCGATTCTCTTCATTCAAGAGTAAGCATACTTCTTGATTCATCTGATACCAAAAATAGCATACTGCCGATTTCATGAAGATGAATTTTGGACCGTTCTGTATTTTACGACAATTAAATGAAAATATCTTTAAAACCTCACAGTGGAGTGTGAATAACTGGATAGCAAATGCACTGTCGGGCTCAAGAATAAAATAACAGTTTACTTCGATCTCTCCTTCTTGTGGTTTACACTGCCAGTGCGAGAATTATCTCGAACTTTCTATTGTACAACGCACATTACACATTAACCGATATTTTGTTCCATTGCCACGGCATGTATATCTTTTGAAATTAGCATAAATATTAAGAATATTTTTTTGAGGTAACTAAGAGTTATAAGTTTTTTTTTAAATTAGCTAGTATAAAATAGCTATTAACGTTATAAAATATATCAAACTGACAAATTTTTAAATTAAAAACTCCAAGCAAAATAACGAATGGAAACACAGTGGCCATACTAGCGACGTGTTTAAAGCAGAATTGGGTGACGTTAAAGTAATTAGGTATGCAAGCAGGCGTCTTTTTAAGCTCCACGTGAAAATCAGGAACCTTCAGAGGAATCCATCCCGCCATCTCGAATTAGACACAGACAACATACAAAATTTTGTTGAAATTTGTCGTAGATACTATGCTAACATTTTTATCATTGTTGCATTGGCGTATTTTTTTTCCAAACATGGCGGCAGGTCTCCAGATTATGCTTTACGTCCCATGGTTGAAAAAGTCATTGGCATAGCAAGTAAATGTGTTCACGCAGAGCCTATTTTAAGCACAATTTTTTAAGATACCGCCACATGAAAAAAATAAACCTTTTTGTCATATGTCGGGAAATAACCCGAGTGTGCCAATATTTACCAAATTCGGTAACCAAGTAGCACTGCGGAATCCCATGTAAATTAAAATGTTTTTGTGTATCTGACACTTATTTTCATAATGGCAGCCATGAAAATATATATGGCAAGTTTCCATATCACTACTTGTGTGCAAAATTAGGTGGGAATCCGTTGACTGGTCCCCGAGATATCACACAAATACTTAATTTTTTCTTGTGGCACTATCTTACAAAATGGTGTTGCATATATTTATGGTTTAGGGGGACGTCCCCTATTGGTGGACGCCTAAGGTTTTCATACCATTAAAAAAAATTTTCTTCGAGAAATTACCTTTATTTATGAATTTACTACGTCAACAAGTATTAAAATCAAAATAAATGAACAAAAATGAAACTTCTGCATGAACAAACTTAAAAACTTAAATCAAACTTTGGTAAAATAAGTTGCAATCACTGCAAGTGGCACCTACTACCGGGAGAACTTAACTTAGAGTCCCCAGCGCCGGACATCTTCAATACATGGTGCATCGATCTCATATGTATGCATCTGAACATTCTGGGATGTCTGCACATGCTTCATGAGCCCACCCACGGCAACTGGAGCACTTTATCCAGTCTTCGTCGTGGTCCTCTAAGCACACTACGCAAGTAGTTCATATGTCAGATATTTGAGTTAACGGTTCCTTGTTCTTTGCTTTATCTCCACTTTTTTCTTTTGCCTTTAAAACTTTAGTTTGTTTACCCTTCTCTTGTAGAGCTGTTTTAAACTTATTTCCCGTTCCTTTATTTTTGTCCTTAACGTTCTTTTCATTGTATTTTTCTTCAACAGCAATTTTGTATGGTGATGAAGTTAGAATTTCACTTTTTTCACATTTTCTCTTCCGAGCAACTGATCGTTTTTTGGCAGCATCTGGCAATGGTGACAAACTATGGACAATATGGACAACACCTGGATCAAACTGTTGATTGTTGTCTCGCTGGTACATTATTTAGGAGTGTCTGTGGATTCTTCTGAGACCAAATTGTTGTACAGTTCTGAATCGCATATCGTAGATGAGCTACCAGCAAAAGCTAAGTCAGCAGAAGTGAGTTTGCCTACTTGACGAACAGCCTTNTGGCAATGGTGACAAACTATGGACAATATGGACAACACCTGGATCAAACTGTTGATTGTTGTCTCGCTGGTACATTCTTTAGGAGTGTCTGTGGATTCTTCTGAGACCAAATTGTTGTACAGTTCTGCATCGCATATCGTAGATGAGCTACCAGCAAAAGCTAAGTCAGCAGAAGTGAGTTTGCCTACTTGACGAACAGCCTTNCATCGCATATCGTAGATGAGCTACCAGCAAAAGCTAAGTCAGCAGAAGTGAGTTTGCCTACTTGACGAACAGCCTTCGCTCGTTCGTGAAAAACTACAAAAACGTGCGTCGACTGAGGTCAAAGTAGACTGTTGTAAATGTTAGAGGGTGGAAATTTGTATTGTCATCACTTTTTCAAAGTTGCCATAAAAAAGATCCACTGGTGGTTTATTAAACCCTACGGCTCGCATCATGCTCGTCGACTCTGGTGCTCTCAGCGATATGTGAGGATATCTCTGCATGTAATCGTAGTAAAAATGCTTACCAGCATCACCTTTCTCCTTATTAAATCGATGAGTAGAGAACTGAATAATTCGCGGATTCGTTTCGGGAAAAGCTAGAATTCAAAACACGTGTGTTTATGTGTGTTTAGCCATTGGTCCATACGGTGTTTGGCGCCTCCTGTAGAACGCTGGCCCAATCATCGCCTTCCACTGTGACAGCATACAACCAATGTGCAGCTGATATCGGCATATTTTTACATACGACTGTAGAGTCTAGCCTGAAGCTCATTGAACTCGCGAACTTTTCAGGTATATATCGATGAGTAATCTTCAAAGCTTCAGCTAAGTCAAAAGCTAACTTCAGAAACTNCTCGCGAACTTTTCAGGTATATATCGATGAGTAATCTTCAAAGCTTCAGCTAAGTCAAAAGCTAACTTCAGAAACTTCTTCTTCTGCCACTGGGCAGATATCTATTGGACAAATCTTTTAAGTGTTCCACTAAAACATCTTCGTTCTCGGATGAGGTGTTAGTGAATCNGGCAGATATCTATTGGACAAATCTTTTAAGTGTTCCACTAAAACATCTTCGTTCTCGGATGAGGTGTTAGTGAATCTACCGATCTTTGGTTGCAACGTTATTTCTTGTCCACATTTCAATAACGATGTTTTATCATATAAAGTGCTTTTTGGAACATTGCAGCCCAACAAAGCTTCTCTGAAACTCATTTCTTTCGACGAAACCTTGTCTATCGCAGTTTGTAAACTTTGTTGGTCCCACTTTCCTTTCTCTTTCGTCTCTTCCATTTCGATTTCTCTCCGGTCTTCTATCCTCTAAAACAACGTACAACATTTATTTTAAGAACAATATATAATTGCGAGAAAAAACAACTTGTTTACTGTCCGGCGTTTAGGGACGACTTTGTGTCCGGTACCAGGGGACAAAGAATCTCCACAATTACATGTTTTTGCCAAAACTTATTTGTAAATCAACAATATTTTTCACACACTTCGAATATTTATGGAACACTACGTGTAATAATAATTAACATAAACATTTAAACACAAAAACANATTTTTCACACACTTCGAATATTTATGGAACACTACGTGTAATAATAATTAACATAAACATTTAAACACAAAAACATAGCAGTAACACTCACTTCGACCTTACGTGAGACAGTGTATTCCCGCCAAAAGCAGCAATAGACTGCTCCCCCCTTGGTCTCGCGCGTCACTGGCAAAACGGATACCAAGACCGTGTATCGCTACGGTCCCCCGCGCCCCTTTAGATAGTTTTGGAAACTAACGCGTTTAGACTTGCCGAGATAGTACGAGTGTCCGATACTAGGTGCCGTCTGGCGTTAAGGGACTTCCCCCTATCTATTTACAGGAAAGAATGCCCATTAGTTGTATCAGTAAATTCTCGTTGAGTTTAATTTTTAAAGTAACAATAACAACTTTATTTATATATGCTCATTAATTATATATATATATTCCCTAATATTTTCGATTAATACCTGTTTCTGGAAGTGTACCAAAATTTTTGACACTGCAGAGCATAGACAATAGCTTAGTAAACATTGAGGAATTATAAGACTTTCGCTCCTTCATTTTTTTTATTAATTAACAGTAATAACAGAAAATAAATAGCCATTGCGTTATGCGGTGACTACAGAGAAAATAAAGAGTAAAAGCAGTGCATCATGATAGCATTGACATTAAATAGGGGTGNACGTTATGCGGTGACTACAGAGAAAATAAAGAGTAAAAGCAGTGCATCATGATAGCATTGACATTAAATAGGGGTGTTATTATAGGCCCGCCATTTCTGAAGTTAACACTAAATGAAAAACACAGCTTTTACATCGTATATCGGAAACTACTAAACCAATTCAAATTTGTCATGAAAGAAATATTATGGCAGGCACATATTTTCAAAATGGTGGCCATATAAATATTTATTGTTAATTTTTTATAATTTGCTGTTATAGCTGTGAGTACAGGTCCAAATACCCATGCTACCGGCCCACCTAACTCAATCATATTTGCACATTATTTATTGGCATTCCTGTGTTACTTTCCATTGCAAATGCTATATAACTAAATTCCTCTTTGCACAAACCTTCAGATGCCGTTGAAGTAAATGTATGTATCCAGGGAAAAAATTATATAGGATTTAATTATATATCTCCAATAAACGTGTTATGAATAGTCACTTAGGGGTACATTACTTGCCCCTGTACGTAATTTTATTTAGCCAAAACCACATTTCGTTATCTGCAACTGTTCCGNCTTAGGGGTACATTACTTGCCCCTGTACGTAATTTTATTTAGCCAAAACCACATTTCGTTATCTGCAACTGTTCCGCAAATTTTGAGGCTTTCCACGTTAGGCGGACCACCCTGTATAGAGTACCAAGCTAATCAGATTATCAGGCACACCCCGTGAAAGAAAGACTGTGAACAATATGTATAGTACAATGCTGAAAGGTCTGTAACTCGGAAACTATCGACTTTAGGACATCTGTTCATAGAGACATTTCGGTTGTTTTGGGGTGTACTATCAACTCCCCAATTACTTCCCACGTATTTGGGAACATCCTGTATTGATTAGGTCAGGCCTATGCAATGTTAATCTTACAAATGGCAATACGATGCAAAATGTGTAGAAAAGTACAACCTAATCAGGTTTTTCAAAAGTTCTAATTAATCATGAAAAGTCTATGGCAATAAATATTATTGCCATTGCACTGTGTGTCAGATAATTATCTTGGATGCCTGTCTGCCCCAACATATTCCCGTCACTAATGAAGCATAAAAAGCTTTTCGTTAGGCCTTTGGTTCTACATTAAAAAGTGTTCCGTTTGAGCTCTTGTAAACTAGCCTGGAATTTATTGTTGTATGTTCACTTACACCCAAAATCATGGTGTTATGAATGTTCTAGTAATAAGTGTGGACTCAGCAACTTCCGGAATTAAAAAAAAAAACAAATCTTCAATTCGTATTCACCACGATACAATTTTGTAAAAACTATTATAAAACTATGGAAAAACCAATATTGGCGTAAGTTTACTCATATTTATTTCGAACGATGAATCAATTTTCACCTAATAATCTGTAACTTCTAAAGTTAAACATTTTATCGAAATAACTTGGATGTTGTAAAAATTTTTGAAAAGTACCTACTGAAATGTAAAACTTTTGTGAAAAGATATTTACTAATCACAAATTTTTACTAACGAAATTTTCTTACTGGCTGAAATATTGATTTCATTGAAAAATTACAAGCTATAAGAGGGTTTTTATAGGAAGACATACATATTCACACACAATACGATCACAGACATTGGAGAGTAATCACAGAATCTTAACAGAATAATTATTAGATTTTATATACAAAACATATTGGTGAGCGGACCATAATAGCAATTTTATGCTCACAGCCAAGTAAACATTAGTATTAAGAACGGAAGGAAAATCATTTCACTTATAATTAATTATGTTTAAAGCACATTATATCGGATGGCTGTCAGGTTGTAGAAAAAACTAAAACACCGCGAGAGCTCTTCTCCTGCCGTTTTGTACAAATATTTATAACAATAAGCAAAGACCAAGTAACACTGTAACTCTCCAATGTTTGATATGATAAAGTGGCACATATGGCACGTTATGTTAATTCTTTGGCTTATATTACATAATGCACAGAATTAATAAATTGCAAGTTTACTTTCACGAACCAGTTTAGATGCAGCAAGAGGGTGAGTTAGGATACCTTATAACAATTTTATTTTATCAGTTAAATCGAAATATGCAAAATTATATCCTGGAATTGAGTAAATATCGTGGATTTGATATCAATCCCAACCAAAGAATCTCTTTTTAACACCTGAATAAAACTGTCGATTCCGTTGCTAGGAAATATAGTAAGTCGAATGTTTATCTGAAATGTTTATTTAGAATGAACATGTATAACAATCATTTGCATACAACTATTATACATACACAATAAGAACAATAAATATTTAAGTTACAACAACATGTAATTCTTCGTATGCCGGAGCAAAACCGGAAACATAGTTTGAAGACTGCCAGATAGTAGATAGTCCATTGCTGTTTATAATGTCCATCAGAATGAAACAGTTAGAAGTAGATGTCAAAAACTAGCTATCACAAAGCAAAGAAAGCTGGTTTTCCAGTTGGTGGAGATCCAGATGGTGGAGATCCAGATGGCGGTGATGGAGGAGATCCAGATGGTGGAGATCCAGATGGTGGAGATCCAGATGGTGGTGATGGAGGAGAGCTAGCCCTCACATCAGAAAAGTAATGTGGTTTTCCTGTTGGTGGAGATCCAGAAGGTGGAGATCCAGATGGTGGAGATCCAGATGGCGGTGATGGAGGAGACCCAGAAGGTNTGCACATTATTTATTGGCATTCCTGTGTTACTTTCCATTGCAAATGCTATATAACTAAATTCCTCTTTGCACAAACTTTCAGATGCCGTTGAAGTAAATGTATGTATCCAGGGAAAAAATTATATATGATTTAATTATTTATCTCCAATCAACGTGTTATGAATAGTCACTTAGGGGTACATTACTTTCCCCTGTACGTAATTTATTTAGCCAAAACCACATTTCGTTATCTGCAACTGTTCCGGAAATTTTGGGTGTTTCCACGTTAGGCGGACCACCCTGTATAGAGTACCAAGCTAATCAGATTATCAGGCACACCCCGTGAAAGAAAGACTGTGAACAATATGTATAGTACAATGCTGAAAGGTCTGTAACTCGGAAACTATCGACTTTAGGACATCTATTCATAGAGGCATTTCGGTTGTTTTGGGGTGTACTATCAACTCCCCAATTACTTCCCACGTATTTGGGAACATCCTGTATTGATTAAGTCAGGCCTATGCAATGTTAATCTTACAAATGGCAATACGATGCAAAATGTGTAGAAAAGTACACCCTTAGCAGGTTTTTCAAAAGTTCTAATTAATCATGAAAAGTCTATAGCAATAAATATTAATGTCCTTGCACTGTNCCCTTAGCAGGTTTTTCAAAAGTTCTAATTAATCATGAAAAGTCTATAGCAATAAATATTAATGTCCTTGCACTGTATGTCAGATAATTATCTTGGATGCCTGTCTGCCCCAACACATTCCCGTAACTAATGAAGTATAAACTTTTCGTTAGGCTTTTGGTTCCACATTAAAAAGTGTTCCGTTTCAACTCTTGTAAACCAGCCTGGAGTTTATTGTTGTATGTTCACTTACACCCATAATCATGGTGTTATGAATGTTCTAGTACTAAGTGTGGACTCTGCAACTTCCGGCCTAACAAAAAAAAAAAAGATCCAATATTCAATTCGTTTTCACCACAATAAAGGTTTGTACAAAATATTATAAAATGATGGAAAAACCAAAATTGATGTAAGTTTACTAATATATATTTCGAACGATGAATGAATTTTCACCTTATAATCAGTAACTTCCAAAGTTAAACTTTTTATAAAAATAATTTGGATGTCGTAAAATTTTGTGAATAGTACTGAACTGTAAAACTTTTTTAAAAAAATATTTACTAACCACAATTTTTTACTAAAAAAAATTTTGTTACTGTCTGAAATAATGATTTCATTGAAAAATTACAAGATTTAAGTGGGTTTTTATAGGAAGACAAACATATCACTCACAATAAGCTCACAGACATTGGAGTATAATCACAGAAACTTAACACATTAATTATTAGGATACATATACAATACATATTGGTGATCGGACCATAAGAGCAATTTTATGCTCACAGCCAAGTAAACATTTGTATTAAGAACGGAAGGAAGATCATTTCACATCTTATTATGTTTAAAGCACATGATATTGAATGGCTATCAGATTGGTGAAATAACTAAACCAACGCAAGAGCTCTTCTCATGCCGTTTCTGTACAATTGTTAATAACAATTAACAAAGATCAAGAAACACTGTAACTCTCCAATGTTTGATACGATATAGTTGCACATATGGCACGTTATGTTAATTCTTTTGCATATATCACATAATGCACCGAATTAATAATTTGCAAGTTTACTTTCATGAACAAGTTTCGATGGAGCAAGATGGTGAGTTAGGATGTTTTTTAACAATCTTTTTTTATCAGTTAAAACTAAATATGCATAATTATTTTCTGGATTTAAGTAAATATCGTGGATTTAATATCAGTCCCAACCAAAGAATTTCTGTGAACAACACCTGAATAAATCTGTCGATTTCGTTGCTAGGAAATAGAAAACCTCAAAAGTTTTTTTCTGAAATGTTTATTTTAAATAAACATGTATAACAATTATTTCCATACAAACTGTCATATATACACAATAAGAATAATAAATATTTTAGTTACAAAAACATGTCATTCTTCGTATGCCGGAGCAAAACATAAACAGAGTTTGAAGAGTGTCAGGTAGTGACTAGTCCGTTGCTGTTAATAATGACCATGAGAATGAAACAGTTGGAAGATGTCAAAAGCTAGCTCTCACTAAGCAAAGATAGCTGGTTTTCCTGTTGGTGGAGAGCCAGACGGTGGAGATCCAGATGGTGGAGTTCCAGATGGTGGTGATCCAGATGGAGGAGATCCAGATGGAGGAGTTCCAGATGGCGGTGATGGAGGAGAGCTGGCCCTCACATCAGCAAAGTAACCTGGTTTTCCTGTTGGTGGAGATCCAGATGGTGGAGATCCAGATGGTGGAGTTCCAGATGGTGGAGATCCAGATGGAGGAGATCCAGATGGCGGTGATGGAGGAGAGCTGGCTCTCACATCAGCAAAGTAACCTGGTTTTCCAGTTGGTGGAGATCCAGATGGTGGAGTTCCAGATGGTGGAGATCCAGATGGTGGAGATCCAGATGGAGGAGTTCCAGATGGCGGTGATGGAGGAGAGCTGGCCCTCACATCAGCAAAGTAACCTGGTTTTCCAGTTGGTGGAGATCCAGATGGTGGAGTTCCAGATGGTGGAGATCCAGATGGTGGAGATCCAGATGGAGGAGATCCAGATGGCGGTGATGGAGGAGAGCTGGCCCTCACATCAGCAAAGTAACGTGGTTTTCCAGTTGGTGGAGATCCAGATGGTGGAGTTCCAGATGGTGGTGATCCAGATGGAGGAGATCCAGATGGAGGAGTTCCAGATGGCGGTGATGGAGGAGAGCTGGCCCTCACATCAGCAAAGTAACCTGGTTTTCCTGTTGGTGGAGATCCAGATGGTGGAGATCCAGATGGTGGAGTTCCAGATGGTGGAGATCCAGATGGAGGAGATCCAGATGGCGGTGATGGAGGAGAGCTGGCTCTCACATCAGCAAAGTAACCTGGTTTTCCAGTTGGTGGAGATCCAGATGGTGGAGTTCCAGAAGGTGGAGTTCCAGATGGTGGAGAGCCAGAGGGTGGAGATCCAGATGGTGGTGCATCTATTTCTATTTTTCCCGCTTCATGTTCCCAGTACTTAAAAATGTATTGAAATGATCCTTCGGTTCTCTGAAGTGCAAGTATTGCAACCAAAGTAACTGCCAGCACCTTCATGTTGACGCCTGGAACATTGTNCCTTCGGTTCTCTGAAGTGCAAGTATTGCAACCAAAGTAACTGCCAGCACCTTCATGTTGACGCCTGGAACATTGTAATGATAATCGTTTATCAATAATCCTTTGAATCAGTCATGATTTGTAACATTTCATATATTTATTAGCTTTACTATATTCGAATCGTATTTGGAATCCGTTTTTNTTTGTAACATTTCATATATTTATTAGCTTTACTATATTCGAATCGTATTTGGAATCCGTTTTTTTACATGGTCCTTTTAGGAAATACCAAGAAATATGTGTTTGGTGTTGTGCAAAAAGGCTACAAAATGGCCTACGTAAATTTGTTGAGTGAGCTATTACATTAATGTGTAGCACTAGGTAATACGGAAATAAATGAAAATACATATATTTTTGCATCATTTTTTTTCCCGATCAAATATTTATAATTAATTGAATTTCTTATTGGCAAAGTTTATAATCCTGCAGTTGTAGCTGCACAAGTTTTATTTTATAATATTTCATTTTTGTTTTTTGTACTTTATAAAATGTATCCTTCTACTTCCATGGATATTAATTTTTTATCACCATACTCCAAAAGATTCAATTANTTGTACTTTATAAAATGTATCCTTCTACTTCCATGGATATTAATTTTTTATCACCATACTCCAAAAGATTCAATTACAATTTAAATAGCACCTCTATAAAATATTATGTGATCATTATTTCAGAATTCTTATTTCAAATAACTTAAACTTACATCGTTCGCTCCATTGCAACCTGGTTATATCATGAATGTAGCGTTTAAGCACCCAATAATAATTAATACGTAAAATTAAAAATAACTAAAATTTTGTANAGTTATATCATGAATGTAGCGTTTAAGCACCCAATAATAATTAATACGTAAAATTAAAAATAACTAAAATTTTGTATAGATTATTTATTTAAGTTAACATTTTTTATATAATCCTAATCAATAAAACTTTATTTTGTAGTTTTTACTTGCTTATCTAGAAATTTCGAAGTATGGTTTTTTTATTATGGAAATATAATTTTTAAATTGGATTCCCCATTATGCACTTGAACAATACCAGTTTCTTTTTTAGATAATTACATTGAATGGACTTATTGTCCAGTCATTTGCAATGACATTATTCGCAGATACTAAATATTAATCTTATAAGAGTAATATCAATGGAAAAAAACATATAGTGATACAAAAATTAATAAACAGTAAAAAATTCAAATATGCAATTTTTTCAAACTTTTGGAGAAGGGACAACATGTATGAGAGAAGGCTAGTGTTAGTAGGGAGTCCCCTGTCCAACCCGAGTGNTCAAACTTTTGGAGAAGGGACAACATGTATGAGAGAAGGCTAGTGTTAGTAGGGAGTCCCCTGTCCAACCCGAGTGAAAGACGTGTGTCGTCCCAGCTATCCAGAAAAATGTATGAAGCGAGATGAGATAGGAGTGGAGCACATACGGAATGAATAAGTGGAAAGAAACTGGAAAACCCCGAGANATGTATGAAGCGAGATGAGATAGGAGTGGAGCACATACGGAATGAATAAGTGGAAAGAAACTGGAAAACCCCGAGAAATTATAACGAAAACACAAGTGGGTAAAAAACCGCTCTGTCAGCGAACTGCAACAGCCCGCACCGCTAAATGACCTCATTGGGCAGTAACACGGTGCGAAGTCCGATCACCAATCAGCGCATGCCAGGCTGCAGCACAGCCAATAGGAAATGTTTCGCGTCACGCGACACCCAGTCAGACGCAAGGCCCGTTTCCAAAGCCGCGCGCAGTTAATCAGAGGCCGAGTACGCCTGCATTAAAGAAAACGCCACGCCGTCTTACTTCTGTGTACTTATCGATTCTATACCCAGGCCACAGAGTAGATAAGTACCCAGAGACGAAGTGGCGTGGCAGGTATATGGACGTAAACCATTCTCTGATTGGCTGCGCAAGGCTCTGGGAACGAGCCTTGGGTCTTACTGGCTACTGGAGGCTGGCGAGAAGTTTAACACACGTCGATTGGCGAATGTCGTTACATTTTGCTGGCCAGTGAAGTCGTTTTACTGGTGTGTGCGGCTGGAGTTCGCAGTATAGACCGTTCACGGTTTCTTATTACTTTTTGAAATAAACCTTTGAAAATCGTCCAATGTATTGAGTGTTTGGTTGTTTCCCCCACTATGTCTCGTATTACCAGAGTTTTATTCATGCGTTATCATAAAACGATCTTTTTTTTAGTGAAATTGAACTTGTACATCCATATAAAATAATTAATATGAATATTACAGGGATAAAATAGGTGTATTGGTGTCACCCAGTAAAAAATAGTTCTCATGCAAAATTATATTTTATTGAGTACGTACGAATCCGGTGTGTCGTCCCTTTAGTGTAATTTTTCTATGCTTGGTTAAGCATTGTTTTCATGAAGGGAAGAATATCCTGGAATTAGAACTTCAGCAGGACTTCAGAAAATTTGTAAGTAACTGCGAATGCACTATATAGGCTGCTGTTTTACTTCTGTGTTCTTAAGTGTTCTGTGACAGAACATTGTCCACCATCCGCACCACATGACAATCTTCACCTACCTGGACCTGGGATCGAACATGCGACCTTAGGCGCAAAAGGATTTGGTTGACCGCGGGTCTAAAAACTGCTACAATTGTCAGCGTTTACAATGACTGACAATCTCACACGAGAACATAGTTAAGAAATTGATACACGGCCTGCTTCAGATAATGTTTTCCTCTCTCAGCGACGGATTGTCCGTATGTTTACGTGGAAGTACATGATGCCCTTAGATTAAGATACATAAAAACTTAATAAATATAAGTTTTCTTTCAGAGTAAATGATATTTGTAAAAGGCTGCTGCCAATAAAGTAAAGCATTTTTTTAAGCGGGTGCTATAAAGGAAATGTTGAAGCTGTGATTTAATACCCGGGCCAAACATTTCGTTAAACTCAATGTACACTCCATTAGTATTAAGTATAATTATTAAGTTAATTTTCACATTGCCATACATTTCACAAGGTGAGAAAACAGAAAATTAATTTCCAGTCTCAGCTTATGAAATTGTTTGGAACATTCCTATTACATTGCCATCGAATTTACGTGTTTATAAAACAAGACTTTTGATAGGCGTGCAGAGAAGTCGCGAAATACCGGCTCTACACTGAACTATCCAAAGTAACATATTACTACTGAAGAAAGCAGCGCCTTTGAGGTACCGCTCATTACCTTTGACTGGAAGGGTTGTGCCGCTGTGGCGATCGACATACCTGCCTAGCTCAGCTCGCAGTATATATAGCAGATTCCGACCTCCAGAGAGCGAGGTCTTCCATATCAACAATTGTAAGAGATAACAGATTGGGAAAAACCGCGGTTGGTCGTTTGTTTGATTTTTATTTTCGGATACGAAAGCATAAGTGTTCTAGCCTCAAGTCCCATGAAGGTTGTTTTTTCTAGCGCCATTGGCCAACGTTGTAACACAGAGGATTGGCATCTGCGCAACTCGCACATGTACTCTACTTCATCTTCCGTTTATGGCACACAGAAATGTTGGTTTTCATGTGCGACCGAAGACTCCACAGTGAGTAGGAAATAGAAATCACCCAATTCTATAAAAAGAACTGGGTTAACCTCGAACTAACTGAACGACTGAGAAAGTACCAGGTAGACGTCTCCACTTTTGCTTTCACCCCTGCCCCCCCCCCC
>NQII01004611.1:65144-86400 GCA_002778355.1 Clitarchus hookeri | reverse complement strand
TAGGGAGGGATGGTGTGGGGTTGACGGGGAAGTCTTTTCGGGGGAGCTACGGCCGTGAAGATTGCGTCTATTGATCCCACCCCGACGTCATTGTCTCATTATGCGTTACAAGGGCACGGCGCCGGATACCGAGGGATGGGAACTGCCTTCACTGGGCTTTATGACTCCTCCCTTCGGCGAGGGATGGAGGGGTGATTGCGCCGGACGAAAAGAATGAAGCTGTCTGCTCCAGGAGCGTCTCGACTACTGGAGGAATCGGCGAAGAATCACAGCACGAGACGCGCCGACGAGTGGCTGCAAGATCTGCTGGTGCTCCATCTTCAGCACAGAACACCTTACCCGTGTAGCTGAATGCAAATTGCTCATTAATGGTTTATAACCGGATGCCAAGAATGCCGCGGTGGCTCAGCGGTTGGACTGCTCGTCTCCCGCCAAGGCGAACCGGGTTCAGTTCCCCAGCAGGTTCGCTCTCGACGTTTCGCAAGTGGGAATCGTGATGGAACGACGCCGCTGATCGGCGGGTTTTCCCGGGGATATCCCGTTTCCCCCTACCCTTGCATTCCTTGCGCTGCCCCACTCTCACCTCAATCACACTCATCGGTTCTCAAGACCTCGTTGTTAAGAGCTGACCAAATCTTTCAACTGAACTCAATTCGGATGCCAAGCTGGAAGAAAAGTTTTCCAACATCTGGCATGCACCCGGCACCATTGCTGGTTCTGAAGCGGCACCGCTTAACTAGCCATACTCTGTCGATAAGTGGCCCACGTGTTATGAACTCACATGGCCCGAGCATGGCCCATATGCTTACATCACCAATGACCCATCTATGTACTACATATGGCTTGCAGATGGCTACCCATTCTTTCACAAGCAACATGTATATGCTACGTGCGGCCAGTGCTGGAATACAGTTGATAAGCCATTTATTAACCAATGGTAGTTCCTACTCTCGGCCATCGGCTTCATTTCCATCAACATTCCATCAGTGTGCCGTAAATGCCATGCCAAATGTCCTGTTGCCGTCAGTTGACCATAACAAGGCCAGTTGTGTAAACCCATAAGTTTTCTGGACCAGCAGTCATCCAGCAGTGCCATCTGTAAACCCACAGACAGCCGTCTGTATCTTGCTACATGGGAAGATACCTCGCTGGTATAGACTGTTCACGGTTAAGTGAAAAAATTTGAAACTAACCTTCGAAAAATATCACTGCGCGTACTTGCATATATTTTATCTGTCACACCGGCTGGTATACGTCCAGTAAAGTTGGTAACGACGCGACGAAGGGAAAGTAGGCCCAGGTCTTAATGTTGAGTTAAAAGTTTTTGGTAAAAATTTGTGAATACTAAAATTGTTTTTTTCCTCTTTATTTAATCCATATATGTGTAAAAGTTAACATATTTGTGAAATATTTACTTTTAAAATAATTTCACATATTCACTTAACCGACACATGAATAAAGTGATTCAGTCCCAATGTTACGCCATTTTACATATGGTGGAAGAATACACGATGTGAATACAAGTAGATATTAAGCGAGGCTATCAAAAGTGCTCTGTTTACTGTGAACAGCTTTTAGTTATATAGAGGCCACACTCTGTAAATAATTTTTTTTTTGTACAAGGAATTTAATTGAAACTAGTTGCCGAAGATATTTATGTAACACTGAAAACTAATTACAATTACATTTTTACGAAATATGAGTGTGGAATGTGTAAAACTAATGTTGAATTTTAACAAGCAACTTTTGTAGATTTATCAATCCGAAATATGAGGTGATTTAGTAATACTAACATTACGTAACTAAAAATATGAGCTTTATTAAAATATCAGTTCATCGACTTAAAATACAGAATAAACATAACCTAAAAATAAATTACAGACTTGCTTATACATGGGATATCCGCAAAGTGGCAGACATCTGTTATATTAGGACACCTGCGTGGCCGCAATGACAGTAATTTTGAGGTTAACGCCTACAACTCACGAGTTTAAAAATTCGTAACTCATAAACAATATATCCGATTTAAAAAAATAAAAATCTGTTCTGTTCGATTTTAATGACACAAAAAATACCCATACAAATTTAATACCAACAATAAAACTTTTTTAAACTAAAAAATTACTTACAACACCAAAATTCATTTTCACAAAAAAATATACATGAAATCATTCTCTTTCCTCCTCAAATCTAACCATTTCAAACAAAAACTATTTTACGGGACATTTATTAAGGTACGATAAAACAAATTTGCAATTTTTTATGTTTATTTTTTTGTGGCATTTAACATTAAAATCTACGTGTTGCGAAAAAAAAACATGAATATAAAAATTATTTGGATATTTCTTGATGTGGCAGTATGATCTGAGGAAGTTGTGTTGAATTAATTTTTTCTCGAAACAGTTCTCTTTAAGACTGATGCACTGAGAAGGAATTTATTTAACTTTGATCCCTAATTTAAAATCCGTGGCTGCTTGCGTGGCAGGCAGGGCCCTTAATGCTGTTGCCTGGTTTGAAAGCAGTGAGAATTTGGAATAGGAAAAAACATGTTGATGAAATTCGGTTTTTTTCGTGTCCCTGTTAAAGTTAGATATATACCACACGGGACTTTTTTAATCATAAAAATACGCACTTCTTTGCAATAGAAGCCTTTTGTAACATAAATGTTTTCTGGGGAAATAAGAGAACTTAATAAATAGATAAAAAAAATACTGAAAAACAAATTGTTACATTTGCCTCGACACAGAACTTGATAGTATCATTTCTCACACTTATGTGTTTGTTTCAAGTTTGTGTCTTCAAAATTAGCTTAAAAAACAGAATTTCACTGACATGTATTTCCCTATACTAAATTCTCACTGCTTTCGAAACAGGTAACAGCATTAAGGTTGACTCAGACACGCGCATCAGTTGTCTCATCGCCTCTACGCGCGAGGTGCTGAACTGGCGCGCAGTCCTTCCTCTACAATACTTTCAGCGGCGACCATGTCATTGTATGATGTTCTAATAAAACAATAAAAGGGGTGAAGTGCGTCTTAATACAACTCTAAATGTTCTGTACTTTAACATTCATTCCTTAAAATGATCGCAAAATCGTCCTTTTCTAGCAATTTTAACTCTAAAAGAAACACGCCTCAGAGAAGAAGGAAGCAACCGAAAATTATATTCGCACGCGTAACGTTTCTTGAACGCTATTCGTTAACAGACATGCGTTATAGACACGATGGGCAGTATATTTGATAAAACGTTTTCTGCTGAAGCTCTGCGGAACGATTGACGTCCGCGACCCCCGGCACGTGTGCACAATATGTTCGCACACGGAAATAAAACACACTCCAGACTAGAGCGGAATACATCTGTGAACAGATCACACTCATTTAGAACACTATTTAGAGACTCTTCAACACGGCCAAAACAAAATTTTCAGACAGTTATAACTTGAAATATTCTGGGTGAATTCCTGCGAAACTAGTGACAACTCGGTTTATTTTTCGGTTACCCCCTCCCACTACTCACTCCTTACCAAACGACTTCAAAGGGGCAAAGTAAAAAAAAAAAAAAAAAAATGGGTGCGTGTACTTATGTAGGCGCACTAGATGTTATACTTCTTTGGCGTGGCTGAAATACAATTGTATTGCGTATGCAAATAATTAATGTAAGTAGGAAAAACGATAAAATGACCGAAGAAAGACATTAAATACAAATAACAAAGGTTTGATTAAAGAACATAATTACATTTTAAAAAGACGTATAACTTAATAAAATGATACTTACAAAAATTCCCCTAAAATACTTGAAAACATTTTCAAAATTTTATTATACAATTTTTGTCACTAACAAATTTCTCACGGCACAATGTAAGGAAAATTAATTAATAATTTATATATGTATATAAACACACAATGATTTACTAATATAAATGAAATGTTTTTTAATTTTCTTATTACATGAACTGATTTTCTGTTGGTTTTAAATATAACCACGTGTTATGTTGTGTACCTTGCGATTGTATATAGCTAGACTATACGTGCATGCGCGTTGGGTCATACCCCTACCACGTTCACTGTCGAATTTCGTTACACTGTGCGCGCGCAACTTCCGTTGCACATTAAACGTTTACCCTCAACGCGCCAAAAGAAGTATAACTTAAAAAAAAAAAATGCTATAAAACGTATTTACAATTTTGAATTAAAACAATTCGTATATTCTGTCTTAAAAATTATCACTCACACCACCGACGTAACAAACATCGCGTTAATGCTTCGGCCATTTTGTTTGCCTTTTCGACTGTTATTCCACCCGAGCGACTTTTATTCCGTAACGATCGAACATTCGAACACGCCTATTTGACATACAGTATTTTCTGTCGTTAATTATGCGATCGAAAGAATTCGACGTAGAGATGCCTCGATAAATTTAACGATGAGCATAGAATAAGTCCCCAGAAAATCTTGCAATCGTTCATCATCCACCACTTACGATACTCCCAACAAACATGTATCTTCAGAAGCTCACAAGTTGGGAATTGAGTACACCTACAACCATTTTACTTTCTTCATTACCTTCAGTGCAGATTGTCTAAAGAAGATCTTAAGATGGCAGGTTAGGAATTTGTAAGGTTTGCGTGGTGATAGTACGCCAGTGGGGTCTGTTAGAAATGGGAATTGAACATCGCTTAAGGAAAATAATATCCTTACGTCGGCTGCCTAAGATCGAACTCACGACCCTCTGAATGCGTGTCAGCTGTGATGTTACGTGACCAAACATATTTTGTCTCAAGAAGGGTTTCTGAAAAATGATCACAGACAAACAGAAGTACCACGAGGGATGATTCAGAAGTCATGGTGTGACGCCAACTCCGCCGCGTCTTTCGTCTTTGGAATTCCTCCTCTGTTAGGCGCCCTGCTCCTTGGCCGGCTCGGCTCCCCTCCTGTTTCCTCCCCTCATTTCCCTCCCTTGATTACCCCTCCTTGTGTCATTTTTTGTAGTATGGGGCAAGTTAATAGTCGTTACTTGTCTTGTGCTGCCCTTATTCTACGCCTATCCTATGTGAGAACTTCGTCGAATCGACGCCTGCTAGAGCTGTGTCTAATTAAAATATGACTTAAACTGTCTATTTCGTCGTCCTTGGGACGTGTGTGCTATGAGCCGCATTTCAACTGGTATCGTTGTGTGAGCGGCCAAAATGTGGAGCTCTTTGAAACGGTGAGTCGTGGTTGCAGCATTTTGTTCTTTGGGTCTGCTTAGTGTTTTTAATAATTGTGTGGCGTAGTTTTGCGTCGTTTTGGGCATGCAGTGAGTTAGTCTTTTTCTAAATTGTGGTTTTGGTCGCCAGACTAAATTATGGTTTTGGTTAAACTATATTCTAACTCTGCTGTTGGTTTCAGTTGTTTTAACGCGCGGTGTATAGAATTCGTCTGCTGCCCATTTATGCTCATTTAAAGTTTAATTACTTTTGCTGTGCTTCCACGACTCACGCGTTGGGCGTAGTTAACTCAATATTTTAAACGTCGTCGTCATTTATTTTTTATTCTATGGAACTTTGATTGGGCCTACTGACTATCTCTTCACCGATGTATCCTTTTCATGCAAAAGTTTTATTCCAGCTTTTAAATTGTGCTTTTACGTAAAGGATGTTTTACTGGGCTCCTAAGGATGTGCCCTCCTTATCTTTAATGGCTCCTTTTAAAATCACTCATCAGTAAAACCAATAATTTGTATTTTGGATGTTTTAAAAATATTTCGTGTTATTGTAATCAACTTGATTGAACTTTTTGAGTAACATTAACTTTGTTAAAGAAATTCACCTTATACTTTCATTTTTGTGAATTTTTGGTGTTACGAATTTAAAATTATTGTATACTTTGTAGATGTTTAAAACTTTTGATAATGATCAATTCTTTCACGAATCAAATGGTGCCACATGTTCTTGTAAACGTTGATCAAAATATACATAATTGCAACTTGTCGTATTGTTCGTTATTTGTGCTGCGGCACAATGGCAACTATTGCTTATCTTCCGAAAATGACCCAACACAGGAAATATGCTATGTAAAGTTGAAAGTGTACGGCAAGTACGTTTTAAAGGTGACACCACATGGGGTATGGATGCAGGAATGTCTGTCAAGGAACAAAGACACATATGGTTGCTTGAAATCACCATTTAATTGATTAATTCTCGTACAAACACTGTACACTCATATGAACGGGTAAGCATCGTACGTGTACGAGCTGTTTAACATCCTTCAAAGTAGTCTCCGAGGTTGTCCACGGTTCGTTGCTAGCGATGAGGCAGACATCGTCACAGCATTTCGACGAGAGGTGGCGCACATTGACGGATCTCATGCAGCCGATGGTATTTCCCGTCCGCCCCATCGCTGGCAACGAACCGTGAACAACCTCGGAGACTACTTTGAAGGATGTTAAACAGCTCGTATACGTACGATACTTACCCGTTCAAAAGAGTGTACAATGTTGTACGAGAATATATCAATTAAATTGTGATTTCAAGCAACCATGTGTGTCTTTGTTCCTTGCCGGACATTCCTGCATCCATGCTCCATGTGGTGTCTCCTTTAAAACGCACTTGCCGTACACTTTCAACTGTACATGTTATGTTTCCTATTTTGGGCCGTTTTTGGGAGATAAACAATAGTCCCCGTGAATTCTGAATCAGCCCTATTATATACCTTAAATGCAAAAACGAAATTGTGTAATTATGTGTAAAATATTTTTAATTTGTGGGGAGTACAATACCATAATACTTTTACAATACACGACATTTTGCTGTAACATAAAAAGACAATTGTGTAAGTAGCATAAAGAAATATTTTATCTTTTCTACTGGCAAACATAGGTGTTAGTATTGCACAATATTTACTTGCTAGGAAATAACGAAAGCAATAGTTTCATTTCACTTGCACTTTTTCAGCAAGTTCTGACATGCTAAACTTATTTGGAATTTAAGATAGTCAGGTATATAGGACAAATTATAAATCGTNCCCCATGTGGTGTCTCCTTTAAAACGCACTTGCCGTACACTTTCAACTGTACATGTTATGTTTCCTATTTTGGGCCGTTTTTGGGAGATACACAATAGTCCCCGTGAATTCTGAATCAGCCCTATTATATACCTTAAATGCAAAAACGAAATTGTGTAATTATGTGTAAAATATTTTTAATTTGTGGGGAGTACAATACCATAATACTTTTACAATACACGAAATTTTGCTGTAACATAAAAAGACAATTGTGTAAGTAGCATAAAGAAATATTTTATCTTTTCTACTGGCAAACATAAGTGTTAGTATTGCACAATATTTACTTGCTAGGAAAAAACGAAAGCAATAGTTTCATTTCACTTGCACTTTTTCAGCAAGTTCTGACATGCTAAACTTATTTGGAATTTAAGNAAACGAAAGCAATAGTTTCATTTCACTTGCACTTTTTCAGCAAGTTCTGACATGCTAAACTTATTTGGAATTTAAGATAGTCAGGTATATAGGACAAATTATAAATCGTACCTTTAAATGCTATAGCTCACACATTTACGAAATTAGAGTACATTTCAAAAACACGTTATGTAAAAGAAAATAATTTTCTTTTAATAAGATAACATACGATATGACGTCAGAAACAAGCTAAAAACGCTACGTAATTAATTGTTTAGTGATAATATTATGTAAGTGAATGTTTCTATCCCACATATATATAGCGATTCATTATCTTAATAATAACTCACAGAAAGCTCACGCATGCCATGTTTTATCATTGATCTTATTACTTCTTTAATTTTACTGAGCGGGAAGAATTAAAATGGGCCTCATAGCTGCTTGCAGTTCAGAGAACAAGCAAAAATAATATACATTAGTTTGGTGATAATAAAATAACATGACATTTAAATTGTTATGTTTCATTCACCAGCAGAATGCATGGAATGATAACACGTTAAAATGATGTACAATAGTTGTGTAGGCGTCCATTTAATTTTCTATCACGACGACGCACACACCCATGAAAGCAAAGTTTGTAATCGAGTAGTTTGAGAACAAGATACGAGATGAGCTTGAATAACTATCCATAATCCTGACCTCACAGGGGCGCACCCAGAGATTTCTCAAAAGGTACGGGTTTCAAGGGGTGAGGGGGCTCAAGGGGGAAATTACACCGAAGGAAGTAAAAGNGGTGCTGATACATGTCTTAATTAAGTCAAATTCTAAGAAAAAAATACTTGACAGTATAACAAAACGCATTATAGTGTACAACAAATGCATATTTTTGTTACACAATATAAAAATTATTAATAATGAGTGTTGACAACCTAATGGCCAAAATGAAGGTTCGGAGGGGGAGGTTACAACCTACCCCCTCGCGGCTAGTCCTCTGGTTGGAGTACCTGTTGGAAGCCATATCAAACAACTATATATGATGTTCACGGAAAACTGAGCACTTTTGAAAGCCCTGGTGGAGATATACTTGTTTCCACGATGTGTATTCTTCCGCGTTATGTAAACTAAACACTGCCATGGACCTCATCACTTTATTCATGAGCTGGTCAAGTAAAACTGTGATATAATTATAAAAGTAAATATTTTACAAATCTGCTAGTTTTTATACCTACATTAAAAATAAACAGAAAACAAAATAAATAATTTACTCTATCACTAAAGTTTAACTAAACCATTTTAATTCGACGTTAAATCGTGGAACTACTTTACATACATCGTTGCTAACTTTACTGGGCGCATGTCACTCAGTGCGCCCGTTAATATATGCAGGTAGGAGCAGTGACATTTTTCTATGGTTTATTTGAAAAGTGCTCACTTCATCGTGAACAGCCTTTACAAAACATCGCCGTCCATCTTGTCGAAGGAAAAGTGGAAGAGAATTCCTGCAGGGGCATAAAATAGGTTGGAATTATTTCTTGAAGGGTGGATTCTCTTATAGAGCGTAAGCGCTGAGAAAAAAATATGTGTTTGCAGGAACCAAATTTTAGTACTCGTAACTCAGGGATAACAATCAGTTTGGTTATAGGTACCAACTGTTAATTTTTTCTTCTACTGATTCCATATNTACTCGTAACTCAGGGATAACAATCAGTTTGGTTATAGGTACCAACTGTTAATTTTTTCTTCTACTGATTCCATATCATATAATATATTTATAGATATAAATGCATGCACATGCAAAACTTTCTGGTACTTAAGCCAGTAACTTCACGTTCCTGTGTAGCATTTACATGGGAAAAAAAATCGGTGTCTCAATCTCAGAAGAATAAGTAAAAAGTAACACTTAATGCAGTACTGTATAATCACAAACGAGCGCCTACACTATATTGAATTATTACGTTACACAAACACGCATTACAGAAGGTGAAATTAGTCATTAATTATAGTGAGCGTGATTTTATCCTCATTGCATACACTGGTCGATACAATATGCACTCTAATCTTGGCAAACCTTTAACTTATCATTTAAATGAAAGTGTGCCAATGCGAGCCTAGATTGTAGTATACTTTTCTNTACTCGTAACTCAGGGATAACAATCAGTTTGGTTATAGGTACCAACTGTTAATTTTTTCTTCTACTGATTCCATATAATATAATATTTTTATAGATATAAATGCATGCACATGCAAAACTTTCTGGTACTTAAGCCAGTAACTTCACGTTCCTGTGTAGCATTTACATGGGAAAATAAATCGGTGTCTCAAACTCAGAAGAATAAGTAAAAAGTAACACTTAATGCAGTACTGTATAATTACAAACGAGTGCCTACGCTATATTGAATTATTACGTTACACAAACACGCATTACAGAAGGTGAAATTAGTCATTAATTATAGTGAGCGTGATTTTATCCTCATTGCATACACTGGTCGATACAATATGCACTCGAATCTTGGCAAACCTTTAACTTATCATTTAAATGAAAGTGTGCCAATGCGAGCCTAGATTGTAGTATACTTTTCTNGAATCTTGGCAAACCTTTAACTTATCATTTAAATGAAAGTGTGCCAATGCGAGCCTAGATTGTAGTATACTTTTCTCAAATGAACACTTAAAATGGCACAGCAAACAAATTTAAATTTATTGAAAATTATTTCTTGTTCGAGAAATTTTGCAGTTGTATCATAAGGTGTTAAGCATATTCCTGCTCTTAATTTAAATAATTACCAGTTCTAGTCAAAACTCTAAAAGTTTAATTTGCAAAACGTATCGAAAAATTTTACGATGGTTGCAGTGAAATAAATAACTCATATAATAATAAAAATGTATTTTAGAGGAGAAGTAATTTCTCATGATTTCTCATGTGGAAAGTTTAATATATTCTGTTGCAAGTAAAGAAATTAATAACAGATCAAACTTCTAGGAAATCCGCAGTCCATGTAGAAACTTTATATCGTGTAACGTAAACTGTTACTTTCGCCTATTTGGGGGAAATGTACTGTGTGATGATAATCTTTTAGTGGTTTTCCAATGAGACAAAACGAAGTCAAGCGTGCCAAAAAAAAAAAAAAAAAATCATCGGAGGCAGGAAAAGAGAATGTGAGGCCGTAGATACAAGAACAAGTGGCACGGAGGAAGAAGGCTGGAAGGAAAAAGGAAAGGGGGGAAAAAAGTGTAGAAAGTTTTGCGGAAGTAGTGTTGGTGGTAGGGAAGTTTCCCGTGCCAAAGTTGGTAGCGGCGGAGGGCCCCGGGAGGAAGGAGAAACGGTTCCGCGCCATTTCGCGCCAACACTTCGGGACCGCACGCCTGCTACTGTGTTAGGGGAGGAGGGAGGGGCGTGAAAGGGTTGGAATACGAGGGGATGGCGAGGAGAAAACTTCCCTCTTCGGATTCGAAGGACCGAAAAAAAAAAAAAAAAAAAANCTGCAAATCTCTCTTTTGTTTTGCCACTTTTTTTTGTTGTTCCCCGCGCGCATGTCCCTCGTGTGTATATATAATACATATCTGTGTGTGCCCGCGCGTTTTTATCCCAGAGGCTTGAACAGAGCTTCTCCCCATTTGTTGGAATTTACGACAAAAACGTTTTCCTGACGTGGCAAGAGCCTGCGTTCCCTCAGACACGGCTTACTTACCCTTAAAAATAGAAACTATCCATGTGGCAATAAGTAGTTCAACGGCTGGAGATTGCACGCAGGTACTTAGCATATTGAAATGTTTTTTTTTTTAGCTGAAACGAATATATGTTTGCACGCGTTTCAGCATGGTGAGAAAAGTGCGGGGAAAATACAGCGTATTTTCTCAACACGTACTAATGTAGCTTACGTACAAGTAAGGTTAATTCTACTAAGGTTAGGAACCAAATGAGTTTTATTATGGAAGAGTTTGTGCATAGGGAACATTTCCGCCGCTAGGTGCGCAGTGTTCCAAAATGGTCACTTATAAATATAATTTTAAACCACGTGAGTAATAAAAAAAGAAAGACTTTACTTAGCTACGAAATAGTTTTATTTTTAATATATGACATATGAAATTTTTTTTTAACGTAGAAAATAGAAACAAGTTTGGTACAATGCGACACTGGCGCTTACCTAGCGGCGACCTGAGTAGAATAAACCTTATTACAGGCCACGTAGCATTCTGTGATTTTCTGTATTAAGGCGGTCGCCTAGTGAGGGGTACGTTTGTGCGAGGCAAAAATCGACGAAGCGCTAAGGACGACGCCGACCACAGTATGTAAAGCGGTATCGCCTCTACGAACAAGGAACTCGACTGGGGTGCAGTCTTTCCGTCGGTGGCTCGGATGAACGAGACTTTAAACGATGTCCCTATCATTTTATTGGGCGCGACTCGGTAGCAAAGTTCAATGCATGACTTTGTCATAGTTTCGCTTGTATACGTATGATAANCATTTTATTGGGCGCGACTCGGTAGCAAAGTTCAATGCATGACTTTGTCATAGTTTCGCTTGTATACGTATGATAAAGAGCCAAATAAACAGCTATATATGCCTAATATCGGTTAACCCCTCTCCTCCCCCTCCTCCGAGCACGCAGAAGTGCCGCAAGACGACGTGGCATGGACTCGACTAATGTCTGAAGGTATGCAAGAGGCAATTCACACCATGAATCCTGCAGGGCAGTCCACAAATCCAATCTGCGCCAATTCGAGAAAGGGTTGCACGTCTGTCACGTTTAATGTTTCTCGTCAGTCGTCGTTTGTCCCGTTCNTCGGTTAACCCCTCTCCTCCCCCCCCTCCTCCGAGCACGCAGAAGTGCCGCAAGACGACGTGGCATGACTCGACTAATGTCTGAAGGTATGCAAGAGGCAATTCACACCATGAATCCTGCAGGGCAGTCCACAAATCCAATCTGCGCCAATTCGAGAAAGGGTTGCACGTCTGTCACGTTTAATGTTTCTCGTCAGTCGTCGTTTGTCCCGTTCTTTCACGATCTTTTTCCGGTCGCAGCGATGTCGAAGATGTGATGTTTTACCGGATTACCGATTCAAACTCACTTAAATCTTGATAACCTGCCGTTGCAGCAGCAGTAACCGATCTAGCTGCCGACAGCATCTGATTGGTTCCATACCTCCGCTATTTGCATACGCACGCCTTACCAGTTTTTTTGGCTCTTCAGTGTATATTTTGAGATACAGCAGCCTGGAAAAGTAGTTATTTAAGTATGTCGGAGGGTTTGAAAATAATGGTTGCAGTGCGCGAAATGCCGTGGAAGTACCATTCCGCCGTAATATGTAATGTACTTTCTTTTCGTAGGGAAACCTAATG
This sequence comes from Clitarchus hookeri, assembly GCA_002778355.1. NCBI lineage: Eukaryota > Metazoa > Arthropoda > Insecta > Phasmatodea > Phasmatidae > Clitarchus > Clitarchus hookeri. Next base: position 73,668 of record NQII01004611.1, on the reverse strand, counting down.
GGTTCACGTTTGATAGTTTCGTTTAAAAAATGCATTTTTTAAAAACACGCAGCAACGCATTTAAAGAGCCAGATAGGCAACTGCCTTCACGATCTGCTGTAAGTCTGGACCAATACAAATGTGTCTATGGCTGATGTTACGTACGGCAACTGCTGTAGAAGAGACTGCGGGATACATAGTCTCAAGAACGAATGATGTCTCTTCCCACGTGGACTGTTTTCTACCGTGTACAGTTTAGATCATCAAATACATTTCCTTCGCAACGTCCAAATAATTTAACACAATTCCTGAAAGGGTTAGGTCGTGTCCATCGTTGTTTGCACCTGTGAAGTAAAATGTGTTGTTTGAATGATTCATGCAATAGAGGTGATTGGTTGTTTGAACAATTATGGGCAAACGCCTCAGCAAACACATCGTTGTAGTCTTACAGAACGGTTATCTCTGGCCTTTCTTCGTGATGTCATTAATGATTCCTCGGCCAGCAAGGTCCCCAGACCTCTCGCTCATCAAGAACTTTTGGGACCGGATTGGACGGCAACTTCGGCCTGCGGGAACTACGGTGGATTTGGAGTGTCCGTTGTGCCAGCTGCGGTAGGATCTTCCTTAGGAGATAATCCTACGTCTGTTTGCCTCCATGCTCGACCTTACGGCCGCCTGTCTCTTTGCTACGGGGTCCAACACCATACTAAGTGCATCCNAAAACAAACCGGGGGTACTTCTCGGGAGTGCATACAATCAAGAGTATTGTTGTTTGGCACACTGGCGTAGCGTTAAAATATACTGAGACAACCGGTTCCCTGGAGAAAAATATCTATATATGTATAAATCTACATTTTCAAAGTTAAATACGTGTGAATTTCTGCACGGACATATGTTGCATAGAAAATCAGCAGCCGAGATAGTCCCGTCTTAGATCTAAATGTTTTTTCCCGATCCTAAACGAGACGCCCGTCGGAGTAGACGTGAAGCGTGTCGCTCGAAGCGGGGTGTGGAATAACCTTCGCGGAGTAACCGTTATTCGCGCTGCTCAGATGCTCCGGTTATTAGGTTATTAGCGTACTGCAAGATAAGGATGGCAGTACGGACTTCACTTATGTTTCAGTGCCAGACGCACACGTGGTGTCACATTTGTGACTACCTATTGTCTGATAAGAATATGGGTTTCCCGATAACCTAATGACGAGAGAAAAAAAAGAACCTTGAGTTAGCGGCGTGCAAACAACCTGATAATACGTTGTATGGGCTATTTGCGGTATCTTCAAACATTTGAACCAAACCTTTGAAAAATCACCCCACTCATGACGTGTTAGCTAATTTCCTAAATACGCCATTAGCATTAAAGTAACTTTTAAATGGTTAAATTGAACTTTTACTTATGTTTTAACTGTAAGTTATAATGCATCATTTATGACTTATTTAAATAAAAAAAGGAAGAAAATAGGTACGTTGGTAATGTCTACAGTAAGAAATTGTTCTTACAAAGAATATTACTTAAGAGCGTGCTCACAAATGTGCTGCTTTGTCCATTTCGTGTCATTTCCTAGACTTTGTTAACCTTTGTTCACACGAGCCGAAGATATAACCTGAAAGTATAACTTAAGCAGTGCTTCACGAAAGATGGAAGTAACCATGAGGGGACTATAAAAGTGTGCTTTCGCGGTGAAAAAAACAGTAAGTTTACTAACGGTGAATTTTCGCAGTTATTAACACGAAAACAATACTCTGACCCTAGTTTTACTAATTAGGGTTGAAATGTATCTGCTTCATCGAGTCCTTCTCTTTACAAAGACTGAGACCGTGACTCTGATGTGAACCCTCAAAAAGGACCTCGGCATAGAAATTACAAAAAATTGAGAACATTTTTATTATTTCCCATTTAGTTGCCAGGGTTGTTTGGTGATGGCAGTATTTTCGGCATGCCGTAGTGGGCTATTAGTTTTTTCAGCTTGTTCACATTAAAAAAAAAATCCCGCAAGCACCCCTATATCCCAACTAGCTATCGACTTTACACAATAATATAGGCATAAGGATAGAACTGAGAACTCATAAATACCTACATTTGCAATATTAATTGTGCCAAAATTTTACAAAATCAGTATTGTGACGTAAATACGAGTTATTAGTACAATCGTCTTGTCTGTACTGTTGTTTAAGGACAATAGCTGCAGGTCGTTCACATTAAACTCAGCACTTTTGATAGCGCTGCTCAAGATCTGCTTGTATGCACGTTGTGTATCCTTCCACCAGATATGAAATTAACATTTAAACGGGCCTAATCACTTTATTCATGAGTCAGTTGAGTGAAACCATGGCATTATTGGAAATGTAAATATCTTACAAATTTGCTGATTTGTACACTTAAATGCATAAAAAAAAAACCAAAGTAAAATTAATAATTTTAGTGTTCACAAAAGGTTTACCAAATATATTTAGTTCAACGCTAACACGCGGAACTACTTTCCTTCCGTCCGTCATTGCCAACTTGACTGGGTACATGCCAGTCAGTCTGGCCATTTAATTATACGCAGGTAGGAGCATTTACACTGTTGAAAAGTTGATTTCAAAAGTGCTCACTCTATCGTGAGCAGCCTATAGTGGGTATAGGGGTACTTTTGGAGTTTTATTATTTTTAAATATGAACCAGTTAAAAGAAATCAAGAATCCAAAATAGTGGGGCAAGGTTCCCCTTAAGTGAAAAACAATGGAAGACAATACATTTTAAAGGCTGTTCATGATAAAGTGAGCAATTTTGAAATAAACTTNAAGTGAAAAACAATGGAAGACAATACATTTTAAAGGCTGTTCATGATAAAGTGAGCAATTTTGAAATAAACTTTAGAAAAATGTCATATATTTTAACGGGCGAACTGAGTGACATGCGCTCAGTAAAGTTGGTAACGATGTAAGGAAATTAGTTCCCATATCTTAACGTCAAATAAAAAGTGTTAGGCGATCATTTGTGAGGACTTTAATTATTTCTTTCGCTTTCTGTATTTTTAATTCATCTAAGTGTAAAAATAAGCAGATTTGTAAAATATTTACTTTATTAATATAACATCACAGTTTCTCTTGGCCAACGCATGAATAAAATGACGAGGCCCGTGCCAATGTTAATTGTACACAAGGTGGAAGAATAAATATACTGTGTACATACAGGCTGATTCTAAAATCATGGGACAAACATTGAGGGATGGTAGAGCTCACTAAAACAAACAATCATTGTATAGGAATATATGGGTGGAAGTGACGCGTTGAGGCACAAACACAAAAACACAACACATTAACGGAAANAATCATTGTATAGGAATATATGGGTGGAAGTGACGCGTTGAGGCACAAACACAAAAACACAACACATTAACGGAAAAATAAAATGTTCATTAACAGCATACTTAACGAGTGATTCCGTACAGAAAATGTTAAAACAGTTGCTGGAAAAGCATCNATAAAATGTTCATTAACAGCATACTTAACGAGTGATTCCGTACAGAAAATGTTAAAACAGTTGCTGGAAAAGCATCCACCAACAGTCATGCATGCTTGGCGACGAGATGTATACCGCACTAACCGACTGTTACCACCGCACGCACTAATACCCGGCGTATTTCAATCTGTTCGCCAATAACTCCACCGATGCTACCAAGCTTGCATTACTGTCGGTGGTAGCAATTTCGAGCAATTATTATAAACATTGCTGTAAAAAGACATTTAGCGGCGACGTAAATAAACAATGCGTTGCATTTCATGTGTTATTTTTGTGTTTGTGCCTCAACGCGTCACTTCCGCTCATGTATTCCTATACAATAATTGTTTGTTTTAGAGAGCTCTACCACCCCTCAATGTTTGTCCCATGATTTTAGAATCATNCATTTTATTGGGCGCGACTCGGTAGCAAAGTTCAATGCATGACTTTGTCATAGTTTCGCTTGTATACGTATGATAAGAGCCAAATAAACAGCTATATATGCCTAATATCGGTTAACCCCTCTCCTCCCCCCCCTCCTCCGAGCACGCAGAAGTGCCGCAAGACGACGTGGCATGACTCGACTAATGTCTGAAGGTATGCAAGAGGCAATTCACACCATGAATCCTGCAGGGCAGTCCACAAATCCAATCTGCGCCAATTCGAGAAAGGGTTGCACGTCTGTCACGTTTAATGTTTCTCGTCAGTCGTCGTTTGTCCCGTTCTTTCACGATCTTTTTCCGGTCGCAGCGATGTCGAAGATGTGATGTTTTACCGGATTACCGATTCAAACTCACTTAAATCTTGATAACCTGCCGTTGCAGCAGCAGTAACCGATCTAGCTGCCGACAGCATCTGATTGGTTCCATACCTCCGTTATTTGCATACGCACGCCTTACCAGTTTTTTTTGGCTCTTCAGTGTATATTTTGAGATACAGCAGCCTGGAAAAGTCGTTATTTAAGTATGTCGGAGGGTTTGAAAATAATGGTTGCAGTGCGCGAAATGCCGTGGAAGTACCATTCCGCCGTAATATGTAATGTACTTTCTTTTCGTAGGGAAACCTAATGGGTTCACGTTTGATAGTTTCGNTACGTAGGGAAACCTAATGGGTTCACGTTTGATAGTTTCGTTTAAAAAATGCATTTTTTAAAACACGCTGCAACGCATTTAAAGAGCCAGATAGGCAACTGCCTTCACGATCTGCTGTAAGTCTGGACCAATACAAATGTGTCTATGGCTGATGTTACGTACGGCAACTGCTGTAGAAGAGACTGCGGGATACATAGACTCAAGAACGAATGATGTCTCTTCCCACGTGGACTGTTTTCTACCGTGTACAGTTTAGATCATCAAATACATTTCNTCTCAAGAACGAATGATGTCTCTTCCCACGTGGACTGTTTTCTACCGTGTACAGTTTAGATCATCAAATACATTTCCTTCGCAACGTCCAAATAATTTAACACAATTCCTGAAAGGGTTAGGTCGTGTCCATCGTTGTTTGCACCTGTGAAGTAAAATGTGTTGTTTGAATGATTCATGCAATAGAGGTGATTGGTTGTTTGAACAATTATGGGCAAACGCCTCAGCAAACACATCGTTGTAGTCTTACAGAACGGTTATCTCTGGCCTTTCTTCGTGATGTCATTAATGATTCCTCGGCCAGCAAGGTCCCCAGACCTCTCGCTCATCAAGAACTTTTGGGACCGGATTGGACGGCAACTTCGGCCTGCGGGAACTACGGTGGATTTGGAGTGTCCGTTGTGTCAGCTGCGGTAGGATCTTCCTTAGGAGATAATCCTACGTCTGTTTGCCTCCATGCTCGACCTTACGGCCGCCTGTCTCTTTGCTACGGGGTCCAACACCATACTAAGTGCATCCTGAAAGTGTTGATCCCATGCAATACATGCTTGGTGTGGTACAATATATTGATGTTTTCTGAATACATACTTCCTACTACCATATTCTGTGCCTGTACCCACTTACGTGCCACCCACGTGTGATGGCACCTTCAAGGAGATCATTTTTTTTTGTAAATGAGTGTAGTATAACATTTTCTGTTCCGGCACATGGGTTGCTGTTAACGAGCGAGCAGGAATGCGGACCAGTTAGTGTCTTATGCTCTGTTANTTTTCTGTTCCGGCACATGGGTTGCTGTTAACGAGCGAGCAGGAATGCGGACCAGTTAGTGTCTTATGCTCTGTTATTTCAGTAAAATGAATCAATATTTGTTTTTATTGGCCTTACACCCTTTTTGTGATCTTGGTATCAACATTTCGGTGACCTTAATCTTAGAAATATATAAATACAAAGAATCGGAATAGCAGACAATGTTTCTGCAGGCAACTTCCAAAATTAGCCAACATTCAAGTAACATGCTCACTAGGCAGAAGGAAGTGCGCCAAACGCGTACCCCTGTNTTTTCTGTTCCGGCACATGGGTTGCTGTTAACGAGCGAGCAGGAATGCGGACCAGTTAGTGTCTTATGCTCTGTTACTTCAGTAAAATGAATCAATATTTGTTTTTATTGGCCTTACACCCTTTTTGTGATCTTGGTATCAACATTTCGGTGACCTTAATCTTAGAAATATATAAATACAAAGAATCGGAATAGCAGACAATGTTTCTGCAGGANAGAAATATATAAATACAAAGAATCGGAATAGCAGACAATGTTTCTGCAGGAAACTTCCAAAATTAGCCAACATTCAAGTAACATGCTCACTAGGCAGAAGGAAGTGCGCCAAACGCGTACCCCTGTCCTTAGAGTGGACCCCCATCTCTAAAAGGTGCTGTATGCTTCTGACATCTAACGGCGAGCACGTGAACCACTGCGGAAGGACGCAGTGGGGGTAGGGAAGAAACCTCGCCTGTCTGCCGCACGGCCCGTAAGTGATAGCATTAGGCTGGTGATTTCCGATGCTTCAAAGTTTTCCCGAGGGGCTTTTGAAGTGTTACCATCGTCTCTGTGTGCAAGTTAGTGAATGTCTTGTGTAAAGTAGCGATATATGCAAACTAGTAATAATGATTTACGGTTTTAGTTAAGTGTTTTTAATGAGGAGAGAGAAAGTTGGTTTGGCAAAACGAAAACATGGCGGGTGCCTAGAGTGGACTCCTCTCGTGTTCCTTGAGTGGGCCCCAGTGGTGTGTATTCCATAGAATCTGTAGACAAGCACTTCTGACCGGAAAAAAATTATGTCAGACATTTTAAATAAGATCTTTACATTAGTGGCCACAGCTTCCAAATGCTCCCTCTCTTTTCTTGTAAGTATTTATACTTGCCCGCATGCTGTGTTTTCGTTTCTCTTATTTCACCGGTGATTTTCTTGGACTGGGCGAGGACCCTACTGAGGAAGATACTGACTGCACGTTTTGCAGCCAGTTTTGGCCAAGTGATACCAGCGGAGAACAGGGGGTGAAGTGCATGATGCGTAGTGATTGGGCCCATGTGGAGGGTTCAGGGGTGGAAAAAGACAATTACGTATGCGATTTTTGTGCATAGTTAACTACTTTTAAAGAAAATTGAAGAAACGTTTGGAAAATGAGGGGTCCACTTAAGGACAAAAATAGGGGGTCCACTCATGGATCACTTTTTCTCAAACGCCAANCGTTTGGAAAATGAGGGGTCCACTTAAGGACAAAAATAGGGGGTCCACTCATGGATCACTTTTTCTCAAACGCCAAAAATTACATGTTTTAAAATTCGTTAAAAAAATTGTATAGAAACGTTTTTAACGTTATTTTTATTTTCAAATTCTGATGAACAGATATTTGTTTTTTTTTTTTTGCTTTTATATTTGTTATATTGGCTTTAATAAGTGGTTAATTGGCCAAAACAAACCGGGGGTACTTCTCGGGAGTGCATACAATCAAGAGTATTGTTGTTTGGCACACTGGCGTAGCGTTAAAATATACTGAGACAACCGGTTCCCTGGAGAAAAATATCTATATATGTATAAATCTACATTTTCAAAGTTAAATACGTGTGAATTTCTGCACGGACATATGTTGCATAGAAAATCAGCAGCCGAGATAGTCCCGTCTTAGATCTAAATGTTTTTTCCCGATCCTAAACGAGACGCCCGTCGGAGTAGACGTGAAGCGTGTCGCTCGAAGCGGGGTGTGGAATAACCTTCGCGGAGTAACCGTTATTCGCGCTGCTCAGATGCTCCGGTTATTAGGTTATTAGCGTACTGCAAGATAAGGATGGCAGTACGGACTTCACTTATGTTTCAGTGCCAGACGCACACGTGGTGTCACATTTGTGACTACCTATTGTCTGATAAGAATATGGGTTTCCCGATAACCTAATGACGAGAGAAAAAAAAAGAACCTTGAGTTAGCGGCGTGCAAACAACCTGATAATGCGTTGTATGGGCTATTTGCGGTATCTTCAAACATTTGAACCAAACCTTTGAAAAATCACCCCACTCATGACGTGTTAGCTAATTTCCTAAATACGCCATTAGCATTAAAGTAACTTTTAAATGGTTAAATTGAACTTTTACTTATGTTTTAACTGTAAGTTATAATGCATCATTTATGACTTATTTAAATAAAAAAAGGAAGAAAATAGGTACGTTGGTAATGTCTACAGTAAGAAATTGTTCTTACAAAGAATATTACTTAAGAGCGTGCTCACAAATGTGCTGCTTTGTCCATTTCGTGTCATTTCCTAGACTTTGTTAACCTTTGTTCACACGAGCCGAAGATATAACCTGAAAGTATAACTTAAGCAGTGCTTCACGAAAGATGGAAGTAACCATGAGGGGACTATAAAAGTGTGCTTTCGCGGTGAAAAAAACAGTAAGTTTACTAACGGTGAATTTTCGCAGTTATTAACACGAAAACAATACTCTGACCCTAGTTTTACTAATTAGGGTTGAAATGTATCTGCTTCATCGAGTCCTTCTCTTTACAAAGACTGAGACCGTGACTCTGATGTGAACCCTCAAAAAGGACCTCGGCATAGAAATTACAAAAAATTGAGAACATTTTTATTATTTCCCATTTAGTTGCCAGGGTTGTTTGGTGATGGCAGTATTTTCGGCATGCCGTA